>WAAF01009151.1:0-152307 GCA_013400475.1 Tricholaema leucomelas | reverse complement strand
TCTCTGCATGGGGTTGTTGTGGCCAAAGTGCAGCCCCTGGCACTTGGAGCCATTGAATGCCATCCCATTGGACTCTGCCCATCTGTCCAGGCGGTCGAGGTCCCGCTGCAGAGCCCTTCTGCCCTCCAACCCAGCCACATCTGCCCCCAGCTTGGTGTCATCTGCAAACTTGCTGATGACTGACTCGATGCCCACGTCCAGATCATCTATGAAGATGTTAAAGATGTCCACTCCCCTGTAAGGTTGGCTTACCTTTTCCTCTCACTTCCAATTCCTTTCTCTGGGGAAGGAGGGAGGGGAGAGGGAAGGGCACTTTTATAAATTGTCATCGGTTCTATCAAAATTATTAGAGTCTCTGGGAATCTAAATTAGAACCCCAGACAAAGGGAAAGGGGACTCAACACACCTGTTCCCTGAAATCCAAAGAACTGCTCAAGTTGTGCAAACAGGGTTCAGGTAAGTTTGGGTGATGAGAGCAGCTGTGGTTTTCTCCCCCCCAGGACATGGCTTGCTTGCACCCTGAGGTAAGGACACAGGGTCAGGCTGCCAGCAACCAGCACAAGGGCAGTGCTGGCTGCTCTATCCCAGGGCTGAAATTTCCTCCTTTGCACAGTTCAGAAGAGTTTCTTTCACTGCACCAGGTCTATTCACCAAACCCACATCCCACTGCTGGGAGCATGTTTTGGGCACCCCGTAGCCATGCCCTCACGCCAGCAAGGCAGTGCCCCTAACCTGTCCCATCCGGCGTGCTGCGGACGAAAGTGGGCAGCATTTTCACTTTGGCAGTCTCGTGAGTCTTCTTCTTCAGCCCCGCTTCCATCTCTGCCCTCATCCTCTTCTTCACCTGCAGCAGCTGCTCGTGAGTGAGCTTGAACTCGGCCAGGGTCTCGTCGATGAGGCGGTGCTGCTCCGACAGCCGGTAGGCCACCGCTGTCACCATGGCTGCTCCCTTCCCGCTGCCGCTCTCCGACAGCAGGAACCGCACCTCCGAGTCGGGCACCAAGCGCCGGGTGGTTTTGTGCAGGCGCCGGGCGTACCTGTGGGCAGGGAAGGCTGCAAGCGCGCCGTCTGCATTCCACACACCTCCAGCCCCCAGGCCCTATGCTGCTAACACCGACTGGCTGCAAGAGGAGTGAGTAGCCTCATCAAACCCAAACCAGCTACTCTCTTCCAAGTAGGAAAACTGCCAGAGAAGAGCATTTCTTCCCTACGGCCTCTTTCCTCCTCCACTTCTATGAGAAGCCAGCAAAAAGCAGGGAGAAGTATCAGAGTCTCAGCCCCTGAACCTGATCCTAGATGAAAGAAACGCCCTGGCTTCAATGCTCTGTGCCCCTCTCCTGGAGTCATCAAGCTGTCCTGAACTCGCTGGTAGAGATGGAGTGGGGAAACAGCTCAAAACCGAGAACTGCCCACATATGTTACTTAAACACAGCCTAGACCTGTCCATTTTTCCCAGATGGAAAAAGAGCACTCCTGAAAATAGTTTTGTTTGCCAACATTTCAGTTTTCTTCAACCAAGGAAAATATTGTTTTCAGCAAAATGAAGAGACAATGAAAATGAAACTTCAAACGTATTTGTCCTTTCCACATTTTCCTCGTAAACAACACTCAGCCCCTCCCCCAGCCAGCTCCAATGCCAAATTATATCCAGTATACCACAGGATCATAGAATCAACCAGGTTGGAAGAGACCTCCAAGCTCAGCCAGTCCAACCTAGCACCCAGCCCTGTCCAATCAACCAGACCATGGCACTAAGTGCCTCATCCAGGCTTTGCTTCAACACCTCCAGGACAGCGACTCCACCACCTCCCTGAGCAGCCCATTCCAATGCCAATCACTCTCTCTGACAACAACTTCCTCCTAACATCCAGCCTAGACCTCCCCTGGCACAACTTCAGACTGTGTCCCCTTGTTCTGTTGCTGGCTGCCTGGCAGAAGAGACCAACCCCACCTTGCTACAGCCTCCCTTCAGGTAGTTGTAGGCAGCAATGAGGACACGTTCCAGCATCACAATATATGCTGTTCTTCTGCTCCTCTTTGGTACCCACAGCTAAATCATCCATCTGAAGCTGGAAACTGACTGCTTATCACCAGTTACTGTTTAGTAAATACAAGCCTTCTACCAGGTGTGCATAAACCACAACCTGCACACTGCCCGTTTGTTTCATTTCTTCATTCTGAACTTGAAAACCCTCACACAGCTGCTGTTCTCCCAGCAGCCACTCCCAAAACACCCACACCATTACAGCTTGGGCACTGAGGTTATTTTTAACGTGAGATATAGAATCATAGAATGGTCTGAGTTGGAAGGGACCTCTGAAGGTCATCCAGTCCAACCCCCTCTGCAGTCAGCAGGGACATCCTCCAATAGATCAGGTTGCCCAGTGCCCTGTCAAGCCTCACCTTGAATATCTCTAGGGATGGGGCCCCAACCACCTCCCTGGGCAACCTCTTCCAGTGTTCCACCACCCTCATAGTAAAGAACCTGTTCCTAACATCCCATCCAAATCTGTTCTTCTCTAGTTTGAAGCCATTGCCCCTTGTCCTACCACCACAAGCCTTTGTAAACAGTCTCTCTCCACCCTCAGGTCTCCTCAAAACCTCCTCTTCTCCATGAGGAGAATACTCATACCAAACCCTGCTGCCAGGTACACCCACAGCTAAAAAGCTTAACTTCTCTGATTTCTACATAAATCTAAGCAGCTGCTTGATTACAAATGTAACTTTCAACATGAGGAAAACCAAGACAAAGGCAGTTTGCAAAAGGTCACAGAAGTGTAAAGCACCATTTTTAACCTGGTTTCCCAGTATAGCTCCAGAAAAGACTGCAGAAAAAGAGGGTTCAGCACAGTTATTTTCAAAACAACTGAGTTTAAATGGAAAATGGATATCAAAGTGCTTTAGCACAGGTCTCCCCAAAGCCCAACCCATGGGCATAATGTAGTATTCTGCACAAAGAAACTCTCCTTTCAAGAGGTCTGTTGAGGTCCCCTCAGACCTCAAACCACCAAAGTTTTTACTGATGTTTCAGTTTCCAATTGCTCAGAGTTTTGCTTCTTTTCTCTATGGTGGTGATGTTGTTTTAAAATCTCACCCTATTTCTTCCCTTACAGACATCTCTCATGTCCACTAAGCTTTCTGTCTCAGACCAAATCCCTAGCCCTCATCTCACACCCAAGCACGTGCCTGGGCAACATCCTGGGGTTACACACTTGACCCTTTGCAAACCAAAGGCCGTGGTAGGTGATGAGTGTTAACAGCAAGAGCAGAGGGACTCTCAGAATCACAGAATGTCAGGAGCTGGAAGGGATCTTGAAAGATCACCGGGTCCAACTCCCCTGCCAGGGCAGGTCATACAGGAATATATCCAGCTGGATCTTGAGTATCTCCTGAGAGGGAGACTCCACAACCCTCCTGGGCAGCCTATTTCAGTGTTCTGTCACTCTCACAGTTAAAAACTTGGTCATGTTTACATGAAACTTCCTATGCTTCAACTTCCACCCATTGCCCCTTGTCCTGTACTTGGGCATCACCAAGCAGAGCCTAGCTCCATCCTCTGGGCACTCACCCTTTACACATTGTAAACATTAATGAGGTCACCCCTCAAGCTCCTCTTCTCCAAGCTAAAGAGCCCCAGCTCCCTCAGTCTTTCCTCATAAGGAATATGTTTCACTCCTTTAATCATTTTCATGGCTCTGTTCTGGACTCATTCAAGCAGTTCTCTGTCCTTGAACTGAGGGGCACAGAACTGGACACAATATTCAAAATGCAGCCTCACCAGGGCAGAATAGAGGGAAAAGGAGAACCTCTCTCAACCTACTAACCACAGACCTTCTAATACACCCCAGAATGGCACTGGCCTTCTTGGCCACCAGAGCATATTGCTGGCTCATGGTCAAGCTTCCATCCACCAGGACCCCCAGAACTCACTGTGGATGCATCTTGTAGAGGGAGCCATCAACCCCCACAGTGGTCCGGAGGCGGCCGACCCCTTTGTTGTCCCGCAGCTGGTTGAGGATGGCACCCAGTGTAGAGGCTACCAGGTTGGCTGAGCGGAAGGACACGATGGTGCAGACATGCTGGACAGCGATGCAGTCCTCATGGGATGGCTCCACTCCCAGGCGGGTTAAAATTTCTTTGGCTTTGTTCAAACCTTCTTTGCTCCTGTAAGAAGAATCATAGAATCAGTCAGAGTTGGAAGGGAGCACAAGGATCATCTAGTCCCAACCCCCCTGCCATGGGCATGGACACCCTACCCAAGATCAGCCTGGCCACAGTTTCATCCAGCCTGGCCTTAAACACCTCCAGCCATGGGGCCTCAGCCACCTCCCTGGGCAACCCATTCCAGGCTCTCACCACTGTCATGGTGAAGAACTTCCTCCTCACGTCCAATCTGAACCTACCCATCTCCAGCTTTGCTGGAGAGAGAGCAGTAAAAGGTGCTCCTTAGTGGAGGAGCTATAAAATGCAGGACTGAAGCACATCCAATTAAGGGTATCTCTGCCTGAGGTTTGAAAGCAAATTTAATCATAGAACATTTGGAGTTGGAAGGGACCTTTAAAGGTCATCTAGTCCAACTCACTGCACTAAGCAGGGACATTTTTCACCGGAGCAAGTTGCTCAGAGCCTCAAACAACCTGACCTGCAATGGTTGGAGAAATGGGGCATTTACCACCTCTCCAGACAGTCCGTGCCAGTGTCTCATCACCCTCACCAAAAACAATGTCTTCCCTACAGATATAAATCTTTAAATCCATCACCTCTTGTCCAGGCACAACAGGCCCTGCTAAAACTCTCTCCCTAGCTTTCTGATCAGCCCATTGAAGCACTGAAATGACACAAGGAGGTCTCCCCAAGAGCTCTCTCTTCTCCAGGCTGAACAGTCCAAACTCTCTTAGCCTGTCCCCATAAGCAAAGGGGTTCCAGCCCACAGATCATTTTTGTGGCTTCCTCTCACCTTCTTAGGCATCTTGACTAGGAAGCTCCAGAAGGCTTGAAATAAAATGCTCTAAGTAGGCATTCATGCAGAGATAGCAACAGCTTTTCATTAAAGCCTGGTGCAAACATGCCTCCTACAAACCATGCAATTCCTGCCCTACTATGGGCAGGATTACTCCCATAGGTACCTGAAAGTCTCTCCAGTCATCACTGCATGCAAGTTTCTCTCCAAAACAGCCCACATTTTGGCTGTACCAGATGATCAGACCAAAACTTGTACCCAGTGAGCTTCCTGCACTCTGAAGGTGAATGCAGGAAGCATATAACCAGCACCAGCCCCATCCTGTGGAGCTGGGGCATCCCCCAGGAGCACAGCATTAGCCATCGCTTCAGGCTGCAGTTGGCTCAACACCACCAGACCCAAAGCACAGCAGCAACCTCAGGACAGCTCCTTCAGAGCATGCCCCTGAAAATCAGCAACCTCCAAACACTTTCACAGGCCCAGAGGAATTAAAATGCTTTTTCAACTAATGCTTTAACATTCAAACAGCTTCTCTTTGGAGCAGGAAGCACCAGCCCAGGCCTGAATGTCTACCTAATCCCACACTCGCTTGCTCCCATCTCTCAATAAATTAAGCCCAGTGTGAAAAACAAAACAAAACCAAGAAAAGCAAAGGTTTTCTAAGTGACTTCATCCTAATGGCTCTTTTTGCAGTGTTTTACAACCTCACTAAATTTCTGCCTCTCACACTGCTTTTTCCTCACTGGCACCCAGCAAAACTTCTGGCAAAACTTGTCCATGTCCAGCTCAGTCACTTCCCAGACAAAAACACGAGGAGTATATCTTGTCACTACTAACTGCACCCCATACATCTTTTTGAGGACTTCTGCATCTTGCCAGCATGGGCTAGAAACTAGAAGCTGCACAGGGATGCGCCCCCTACTTATAACCCAGGTGCTCTTCAGGAAGTGAGGTGGGATTTCAGGGTAAATTCCTCTCTCATTTTTCTCATTGGTGCTCACCATAACACTGATTCATTACACAAACCTCTGTGGTTAAGAGGCATGAACACATTTAATAGAAAGTTGTTCAGATAAGACAATCTGCAGGGACTGAAGTCAACAGGGCAAGGGACAACAGGCACTGTGGAAGTTACTGTTCCCTTGGTGTTGCACTAGCAATCACCAACAGTACCTCTAAACATGTGCACCAAACTCAGCAGCATTTCAAAAGGAAAAGCCATCACAGTGACTACAGCACAAACTATCCTAGTGATGTGAATTTTAAAAGCTCCATGGGGGAGAGTCAATAAGTACTGACCAAAGGGGCGATGACACCATGAGAAACCAACTGGCACATAGCTCAGAGGTTGCTGTGTAGCACCCAGCACTGCCTACGGGACTGAATGCTCTGCCTTGTCAGGCTTGTTTTCCTGCTGCCCAGCAGTCCCGTGGATACAGCAAGGAGCAGCACAACTATTTGCTCGGAGGCACTAAGCCAAGTCACTCCCATGTGGAGCTGCAGGGTAGCAACTTCTGAGTTTTGTGAGCAGGGCAAGAGGTAACACGGTGCATACCCTGTCACTGCAGGAACCGGTAGGCTTTGAGAGTTCCTCCCAACACAGAGAAAGAGAGAAGTATCAGTGGGGAGGGCACAGACTGTCTGCTGGGGGTGCCCACATGCCAGTTCTGCACCTGTGCTGGAGGATGCCAGCCAACCCCAAAGCAAGTGTATCTCCCCATGAAGCAAAAAGATGCTGGAATTCAGAGTCACTGTGAAATTCAGAGTGAAAAGGGTTAGGTACTCACTTTTCTATGGCAGAAACGTGCTTTGTCTCAAACTTCCCTTTGGTGAGAAGCTCAGGGGTGATCCTCCCCTCAAAGAGCAGCCCCTCCTTGGCCATCTTCACCAGGATGAGCCTTACCAGCTCCCCCATATAGAGCCCACTGACCATCTTCTCAAACCTGCAGCAGAGGACAGAAGCAGTCACCCATGCATCCACAGGCAGCACTGGGAGGCAAAGCCCAGCTGTGCCAACAACACCCAGCCAGCGCAGCCCGCAGTCTGCCTCTCTGCCTCAGCCATGGGCAAGGTCAAGCTCTCCTGAACTGTCAAATCCATGACCCGAGTGGAAAGGGAGTACAAAGTGGAAAACAAAAGTGGCAAAGCTCACAAACAGCTGCCTCACTCACAGCTGCTTCCCAGGATTAAGGGATCCACGGTCAATCTCTCGGTCAAACTCGGTCCTGATGTCTTCTAGCGAGCCGTCATCTCCAAAGGCCCCCCACTCCGTGTTAATGCACATCCTGCCCTCATCCCCTTCCACCAGGTCGATGTGCCGCATCTCCTCCATGTAGCAGGCGTTGGTGCCAGTGCCTTTAGGGAAAGGACATCAGAAGGTGCTAACCAAAGAGGCCAGGCAAAGGGAGAAAAGCCACATGCATGCCACAGCAGCAATGTGCGTTACCAATGATCAAGCCAACTTCGCAGCGCTGGTCATCAAAACCACAGGTCATCATTGTCCCCACAGTGTCGTTCACAACAGCCATGATATCTGCATCATAGTCCTGATGGAGGAACCAAACATTAGTTGGATCATATGGCTTCTCTGCAAGAGTTTGCTTAGACCAGCTGATTTCAGAAGGAACAGGAGACAAATAACTGGTCTGAATACCACAGCTCATCTGTTCAAATATCACCTGTTCCATCTGCTGGTTGCCTATCCCACATACCCCAGAAGACAGTCAGAGCAGACTAACACACCAAGCAACCAACAAAACAGCAGGAGCCTCATTCTAGAAAGCAAGGAGCTGCTCTCACATAAGCACCTTCAGACAGGGAAGAAAAGGGCTCTACACCAGGGAGGAAGCAACTCTGCAGCTGAACAACATGGAGTAATTTGAAGCAGTTGCTTGAGAAGTCAATCTAGAAAATCCTAGAATGGCCTAGGTTGGAAGGGACCTTAGAGACCACCCACTCTAACTTCCCTGCCATGGGCAGGGGCACACTCTCAACTAGACTTGGACGCTCACGGCCTTATCCAGCCAGGCTTTGAACGCAGTCAGGGTGAGGCATCCACGGCTTGCCATGGCAACCTATTTCAGAGTACCATCACTCTCATACTGCAGAACTTCTTCTTCAGATCCAGTTTAAACCTACTCTCTCTCAGCTTAAAACCATTCTGCTTTGTCCTGTCTCTAGACACCCTTATGAAAAGTCCCTCTTCAGCCTTCTTGTAAGATCCCTTCAGGTACTGGAAGGCAGCTCTAAGGTCCCCCCTGGAGACTTCTCTTCTCCAAGCTGAACAACCCCAGCTCCCTCACCCTGCCCTCATAGCAGAGGTGTTCCAGCCCTTGGATTATCTTCACACTCCAACAGCTCTGTGTCCTTCTTGTGAAGAACCAGAACTGGACACAGTATTTGAGGTGGGGTCTCACAAGAGCAGAGTTAAAAGGGCAGAATCGCCTCTCTTGACCTACTTCCCAAGATGCAGATTGCAAATGGAATTAAAACAACCAGCAGCTTTAATTCAAGTGAAGAGTTTAGTACACAAATAAGGAAATAAGGCAACTAATAATCTATCTAAATGACATGTTCTCATTCCTTTTCAGCTCCTTCAGTATGTTAATCTATCTTATATCAGTCTGATGGCAGTAACTTACTATAGTAATGCCATTTGGTGACAGTAAAACTCAGGTTTGCTTAAGAGTCCACAAATGCCCAAACAGAACAAATGCAGCACAGTTTCTGATGAATTTGGATGCTGAGTAATCACCATATCACCTGCTGCAAGCATCACAACTCCAAATTTATTCCATCTCATGCTTTTTTTGTTTAAATAAGCAACCCAGTCACCTTCATCCTCCATAAAATCAGCAGAGAGAAACTGCAGGGAGCCACTGAGGCTCACTGAGTCTAAAATCCCCCTTTTCCTTCTACTCTGCTCCTCTCCCACTCTCAAGCAAGGCAGCTGCACAACTCAGTTGAGCCCAGGCCAGAAGAAGCGTTTTCTCAGGAACGGGATGTGTTAGTATCGTTGAAAAGCTGCAGCACTGACACACAGTGCTTTCTGGTTTTGGAGAGGGATACAATTGCTGATGGTTGCCAGTGACAAACCACACTAAACTCAGTTTTATGCTAGGAGGAAAATCACAACTTCCACGCAGCAGCTTTGATATCAGTCTGTTTTCCCAGAAAACAGCAAACCCACCTGTGAAAAAATGAGTTATCAAAGACTGGAACAGGCTGCCTGGGGAGGTGCTTGAATTGCCATCCCTGGATGTGTTTAAAAGCTATCTAGATATGGTGCTCAAGGACATGGTGTAGTAGTGGCCCTGGCAGCGTTAGATAACAGTTGGATGTGATGATCTTAAAGGTCTTTTCCAACCATAGCGATTCTGTGATCTCTGTGCATGACAGCAGAGCTGCACCATCACTCAGATCGCACAGTCAGGTCAGTGACACAAAGTCCCTGGCAAAGAAACACCAGAGTGCTGTGATGCAGTTACAAAAGGAATGAAGGACAACTCACCCCACGTTTCTTGATGGCCTTGTTAAGCAGCCTCACGACGTCTGCTCCCTCCACTCCGCTTGCTTTGAAGCGCTTTGTCCAGGTGATCAGAATACCCTGGCAAGACAAGAGAGCACTATTCAACAGGATGCCACTAAAAGACACAAACTGACTATTTTATTTTTCTCTCCTTAAAAACAAGATTTTATACTTCAAACACATCTTCAGGTCTCTTTTCTTACCTGCCCTGACCAATCCAACCTGAGACAACTGACAGTCCTTGATTTTCATTACCGTTAGCTGAAAGATGGGAAATTATTTTCCCCTCCCTTGCCAGAAAATGGTTTGAGTGCATTTTGCACTTTCAGCCTGCTCCTCTCCCTTTCACTTCTCAACAGTTTTTCTTGGAAAACCATTTAATCCCTTTGGGCCATGGAAATCATCTGCTTTCAGAAAAAGCTGACTGTGCAGGACTGAGGAAACAGGAGGGATGTGATGTCTGTGCATCCAGGACTGGGCTGCAACACATGTGTGCTGCCTGAACTCCCAGCTCTCAGGGCTTTTTTCACTGTGGGATCACATCCATGTGTTGAGGCAAATGGGAATACTGGAAATGCAACAATGTTATGCCCCCAACTTACAGCATGGATCCAAAAGGAAATCATAGAATGGTTTGGGTTGGAAGTGACCTCTAAATGTCATTTAGTCCAACGCCCTCTGCAGTCAGCAGGGACATCCTCAACCAGATCAGTTTGCCCAGAGCCTTGTCGAGCCTCATCTTGAAGATTTCCAGCAATGGGGCCTCAACCATCACCTTGGGCAGCCTGTTCCTGTGTTCCACCACCCTCATGGTATGGAATTCCTTATCTGCCAACTGCCATAAATGACCCACAAATCCACCACTACATTTTCTATTTAGATAATGCCTGGCTCATCCAGAGCATTCAGGACGTAAGTAAAGCGTAACCAAAGGAAGAAAAGAGCACAGACAGCAGTCAACAGGAAATATGTCTCAAACCAGCTCAGCTTTTCATATGCGCCACAATATTCACATCTGTCACAACAGGAGTCCACGAAGCTACAAACCAGGAAAGCTGAAGCCTAACAGGCACAAGCAGCCACTGCCCAGCTGTTTGTTTGCCCTTATCTCAGCTTCAAAACCAACCACGCATCTTGTGCATTGTCCTCCCAGCTGGGATAGAAACAGGAGACAGAGGAGTTAGGGCAGCTCTTTCCAGAGCAGAAGGCATCCTCCTGTCACTTGACCGTAAACTCAGTTTGCTTAAGTGTTATCAGGTGCTGCTCCCATTAGCATCATTTAGAAACCCAGCAAAGCGCCATGCTGCAGCACAGGGAAACGATGGGCAAAGCCCACTCTGCAGGCACAGCTTTAAATGGCCTGTTGCCCCGTGTACATTTGTTATTCAGGAGGCTGGTCACACCACACTGCCAAAGAGCAGCTCCTCTCAGCCTGGCAGGACTTCTAAATTTGCCAGCAAGGTCTTGGCAGCCGGGAGGTGCCCTTGGAGTGCAGGAGATTTGAGCAGGACCCAACCATGCAGTGCCACCTTGTCCCCCTTGGAGAAGTCAATGACAACCCTGCCTCCTTCTCCTCACCAAGCACAGGAAATCAGCACCTGGGCAAGCACAGCCTCACAGAAGCAGCAATCCAGGAATAAATCTGGCCCACAGAATCCAGGAAAACATATTTATCGGACACCAGAACCATCACAAAAACTCTCAGAAAGAGAGGGGGTTTTTGTGGTTTGATTTTTTTTAAGTAAGAGACACTGCCCCTGGTCTCTTACTATTCTCCTCCACTCTGCCATTGCTCATCTCCAAGTCTCTACAGGTGTCCCCAAGCCATCCCACATGCTACCTGCTCGCCCCTACCCCATGTAAGCATGATTTCATCCCAGCTGGCTTGAGCAAACCAGCCCACAATCATGTACCATGCAGCTAAATAACTTCCTCAAGGGCAACTCAGCTTCACAAACACATACCCAGCATGACTGTGCTGCAGTCAGCAGCCTGAGCCTTAACATGCATCACAGCCAGACTGGACAGCTGCACCAAAACCGATTCTGGACAAGGTAGCTCTCTGTTCTTAACTGCATTTAGACCCTGGGCTAGTCAGTGCCCTTGATTTCAGCATCACTCAAGAAGTATGAAATGTAATAAAAATCGTGTCTCACCTGGCCCTCCTCAGCACCAACATCTGGGGAGCTGTTGCACCAGGCTAACCTAGAGACCTGCAAGCTAGAAAAGCAGGTGGTGCTTTAACAGTGCAGCCACTCAGCACTGTGCCTGGATTTAACTCTCCTGCATTGATTTGCTACGCCGTCGCCATAGCGATGATGCACCAGGAGGCTGCTGAGTCATTTGTGAGATAATGAGCAAAAGGAAGAGAGTATTGTGGCAGCCTTGTCAAGGGAATCTCATCAGTCACTTCACACATGGTTATTTCCATCCCTTTTTAAAGTACCATGCTTCCAGGTGCCCTGGCCAATCACCCTCAGCTGGGTGTTCAGGAGGGAGACCCTGATCCGGATTGGTGTACGCACTTGTGAAGTTCAGGAAAATCTGAGCTGCCAGGCTGGGTTACACCACTTAAACCCCATGGAGAGGTGAAAAAGCCTGCACAGGAGGCAGGAAAAGCCATTGCTGGGTTTATATGGTAAATCAAAACACTGGGAGAGCTCCTACAAAACATTAGATGTCTCTTTGTCATCTGTTAACACCAGGCTGAACGTAAACAGGAACATTAAGTCTGACAGTGAAACACAGCACTCATCCCCCAAATGAGACCTGCCTGGGACACTGCTTTGGTGGCAGTGTTTTAATTATATCCTAGCTCTCCTGCAAGGTAAGAAAGTTGTGAAATCTTCTTACCTCATCTAGCTTGGATTGTCGACAGGGGAAAGAAAATGTGAACCCGACTGGTAGTTTCTTGTCTTTGATCTGTTGTTTCTCCATGAAGTCTCCCAGGCATTCAGCAACATGGTCAAAAAGCTGCAGAAAAGAGGAAAGTGTAAAACCAATGTGATTAGAAACAGTTTCAGGGAGAAAACACTTCAAGCTACCTATGAAAACTGTACTATGTGAGGGGAAAAATCTCTGCTCCAGATTTTAAAAGATATTTGAATGCCAAAGCTCTGAAAATGCTCTCTGACAGTGTATATTAACTCCTCTAACAATAAATTATTAAGTGCACTCTCCTTTTACACTCACACAAAAATGCTTTTCCTGAAACAAGCATCATGTGGCTCTCAAGCCAGACATAACTCTTCTACTTAACATCTGAGGAGAACAAAAATGCTCTTTTAACCTTGCAGTAACAAGGAGCAGCTCAAAGAAACATAAGGATCCAGTCCCACCCCAGCTTGAGCACTTTACAGCTAGCCAAAAAAGATCAACATATGCTTCACTCAAAGAGTGTTGAGATCAGAGAAGCCACTGCTTTGCAGCAGCCACCCCAAAAGGACATCATCTCTCAAATCTATTCTGCCCCTGCACTCAACACTGGTCAGGCCACACCTTGAGTACTGTGTCCAGTTCTGGGCTCCTCAATTCAAGAGAGATGTTGAGGTACTGGAATGTGTCCAGAGAAGGGTGACAAAGCTGGTGAGGGGCTTGGAACACAAACCCTATGAGGAGAGGCTGAGGGAGCTGGGGGTGTGCAGCCTGCAGAAGAGAAGGCTCAGGGCAGACCTCACTGCTGTCTACAACTACCTGAAGGGAGGTTGTAGCCAGGTGGGGTTGGTCTCTTCTCCCAGACAACCAGCAACAGAACAAGGGGACACAGTCTCAAGTTGTGCTGGGGGAGGTCTAGGCTGGATGTTAGGAGGAAGTTGTTGGCAGAGAGAGTGATTGGCATTGGAATGGGCTGCCCAGGGAGGTGGTGGAGCCACCGTCCTTGGAGGTGTTGAAGCAAAGCCTGGATGAGGCACTTAGTGCCATGGTCTAGAGGACTGGATAGGGCTGGGTGCTAGGTTGGACTGGATGAGCTTGGAGGTGTCTTCCAACCTGGTTGATTCTATGATTCTAAAGCACACAACAAACAAACAAAGAGGAAATACAGAGGGTTTGTCCAAATATTTCACATGTTCTGGGAAACAACTCAAAGTGGGAACATTCCATGCATGTTTTGCTAAGGCTGAACTATGCAAGCAGCCTGCACCAGACTTGCAGGCACCATTTTCTACCTTGTTGGCACTCTGTGACAATGGCACCATGTGTGCCCACCTGCCAGGCCAGGAGCCAGGCATGAGAGGGAGGTTGTGAGCACGAAGGCAAGGGATGTCTCTCCAACCAAGCCCCTCAGGTAGCTTGCAACACTGAAAGCCTAAATCAAGCCCTGGCAACTGAAGCAAGGAAAATACACATTTATATCACTAAGTATCAAGAAGTCAGACACGCCTTGAACTGACCCCCATCACAAATAGACATCAACCTATTAACAAGTTAGCACCTGCCTCAGAAGATATATGGTTCTCCACATTTTAACTCCCTCCAAACTAAAAAAAACCCAACAACAAAAGCCCAACCAACACCCAACCCTCTCTGCAGCACTGGTGGGGCTAGTTCAGGAGAACTGCCCAGAAGACTGGGGATAACTGGGAGGGAGTACAAAAGCCTATCTGTTAGTTGCAATTAGCCTGTACAGCTTTATTAAGAACAATCACCAAAAAAGAGAGAAGAGGAATATTTTGCTATTCAAAGCAGGTCAAGAAGTGGTGTGTGGGTGTAGGTGTGTTACAGTTTAACAGAGGATCTTAAACCCAGTCACAAAATGAGGTCAGATTTGATTAAACAGACGTACAGTAGTTTTCCA
The DNA here is from genome assembly GCA_013400475.1 of Tricholaema leucomelas. Lineage (NCBI taxonomy): Eukaryota > Metazoa > Chordata > Aves > Piciformes > Lybiidae > Tricholaema lacrymosa > Tricholaema leucomelas. Next base: position 138,024 of record WAAF01009151.1, on the reverse strand, counting down.
GGGAAAGTGTTGTCATTCTTTGTCCTAGGCAAACCAAGGATATTTGCAGTGAAACAGCATGGGCAAGCTACCTACACTGCTGCACCTCTGTAGGACTGTTTTCAGCTCTGCTGATGAGAGAGTGAGGAAGAAATGAACTACAGCTCAGTAACAAAGTATGACAACATCTCCAGGAGAAACAGAGGCGTATGGTTTCGTTATGCTTTCCATCTCAAAGCATCTTGCTAAACACTCAATCCTACTAAAGTTTCAGATGCTCCCAGGATTAGATGATAATCAAGGGCTAACCTCAAACCTCTCAGGAAGTCACAGAGCAGGAAGCAGAAATATTGACTGTGGATGTTGCTACATAAATCCCTCTCACGCAATGAGCCACAATTGCATAGAGAAGAGACAGGACCTGCTTTGCAAGTCCAGCTAAAAAGATGCCTCAGCATTCCCAGTGCACTCCAGAAAGTCCATGCACCTGCTGCTGTTTGTCCATGCAGTCCTGCTGGGAGTTAGCAAGCAGGCTTGCTGCAAGCAATGCTCCAGGAGTCAGTATGGCTTTGTGCAGTGAGTGGGACCCATGCCACAGCCTGCACAGGCAAGCACAGGTCACTGTTAGCCACATTCTTGATGCTACAGCAGCAGTGTCTGGCCAGTAGTGCATGGGCTGGCTGTGCTGCAGCTGATAACAAAGCACAGGGGAAGGCATTGCTCAAGGGCAGGAAAGACAGGGGGCGATTTATCAATTTTACTACCCTCGGCAGCAGTAAGATCTTCCCTAAGAGGATTTGAGGAAACATCTGTATGTGCCTGTGCCCAGACTGACATCCAAACCTTGCAAATGCCCAACAACTCTTAACAGGACAGCAGAGGCAGTATTACAAAGTACCTCCAGATTTCATTTGAGTAGGGCAAAATGACTTAAGGATAAATCCACAGGTGTGGAGCAGGCAATGGTGTGAGCTCAATATTGTATCGAAGTCCAAGAGACAGAACGGACAGCACAGCCAAGAGGAAAGGACCAGCCAGGCTTTTACCTTTACAGACCTGAATCAGTACAACCATGAGAGCCAAGAGGAAAGGACCAGCCAGGCTTTTACCTTTATAGACCTGAATCAATACAAGCATGAGATGCTGAGCAATAGGATATCAGGTTTCATTACTTCCTGAGCAGGCCATGGAGCTGCCTGCTCGGGCTGAGCTCCAAGAAATCTCCACAAAGATCCATTTGGTCAGCAGCCAGCAAACTTTGGCAAGCAGCTGCAGATCTGAGCTCAAGATCAAGCCCAAAACAGGGAAGATTTAAGGAGCAAAGAAACCACAGCGTCAGAAGAATAACCTACCTCCAGCAGCAGCAGAACAGAAACAAACACCACTAAAAGGAAGCCCCAAGCACACTCCCATTTGCAATGCTGACACAGAAGACAGGCTGATTACAAATTTTAGACTTGTTATTGCACTGTTGAAGTCAATGAGAGTTTTGCCCTTGACTCTTTGACAGGGAACTGACTCGGACTGGCCAAGCTGTCAGCCTGCGCCTGACAGATGTGCAAAAAGAGAGGCTTGAATGCAATATCCAAATGTGTTAGCAAAGCACGAAGTCATAAATCATAATTCTTTCAATAAGCTGATTATGTGTTAGGCTTTGAGAGTATAACTCATTGAAGTTAATGACACAGCTTGCTGAAAAACATCATCTTAGTAGCCTACCCAGCATGGGCAGTTCAGGCCAAGTACTCCACTAACCTGGCTCATATTTCTGAGAATCTCAACCTTACACATCAGTCCTAAGCACCATAACATCACCTGGCTCTGCACCTCCTGGGCACCTGCCATTCTTCCCTGTGAATTCTCACAGCAAGTGTTTTAGTTGTGGCTGGATATCGTCATGGGACAACTTTGAACCTGGATGCAGTTCTGGTAACGCTTCTAGTTGTCCTCTTCTTTTCCTAGGACTGAAATACTGGCAGCAACTGTCCCTCCGAGAGTAAGTGGAAGCATTGCTTGCCTCTCTTTCAGTCTAAAAGCCATGACAAAGCCTATCAGTCTGAGCTCCATGCTGCTGCCAAATGGCCTTTGGATATTTAAAAATTAAAACCTAAGCATAACAAAGCTCTGTAAAGAATGCAGAGTTCACGTCTCCTTTTCTGACTTCTCCTCACTGCCTTTATCATGTCTCCACCAAGACTCCCCTGAAGTCAGCCTGCCTTACGTCCCAGGAACAGATAATTGCCCCCTGGTTCTCCAGTTCCTGATACTCCTTTCATGGACAAGCAATATCAAACCTGCTGAAAAATATATTAGTCCAAGCCTGCCTCTGGGCAGCCCACACAACCTTCCTGCCTCCACCAACCATGGTGAGCTCAGCTCAGTTCCCCTCCAAAACTGTTTTGCAGGAAAGCCACTGTATGACCTTTTGGCCAGTTAACAAAGTAATACTGTTAGTAAAAGTCTTTACAAGGAAGATATTTTATTGCTGTGGTTCAGATATCAAAGCAATGCTTCTTACAAGCTCGGATTGTCTTCTTACACCCACTGACAGTTACTACATACATATGTTAAAGGCATTAAGGTGACTACAGAAAATATATTAAGGATAGAACTGCTGATTGCATCATTTGTCTCCCTTTTTCCTCTTTGGTTTACTCTTCTGGAACAAGCTCTAAGCTTCCTTCAAGCTTGATACTCTTAACAGCACCTCCTTCTACCAAGAAGTGTAAAACCTTGCTGGTTCCAACAATGAACACAACCTGTTTTGTCTTGCACTGACACCAAGACAAATCTGTCAGCAAAATTTTCATTGTGATCCACTTCCTGACCATAATAATAAAAAAAAAGAAAATAAATTCTTCCAAAGAACCTGATCTGAAATGTGAACAAATGGATTCAAATATTTTCTACTCTTGGAACATTGGAAGACTGAAAAAGACCCTACCATTTATTCACAAAAAAATAAGCTGAGGTTGTGCCAAAACATTCCATCAGCTTCCTGTCATTTTTTCTCATGTAATTCTACTTTTCATGAATGCTGAGTTGCTCAGACTGCCAGGGCAGATATGTGGCTGTCAGAGGTATTTCTATCCCTCATCTAACCTTACAATTGAAAGGCTGGTCACACTTGTTGCTTACAGAAGCTAAGTTGTTTTCCTGCTGTCCATTCCTCATCATGGAAAGTAACTTTACTAGAGGAGTACTTCTAGGCCATTTTTCCCCTCTAACTCAGTCAAAAGTCTGCCACACAGTGACAGCAGATTTGTAGCACCCATGCATGCTTTATCAGACTAACTGCTGCCTATTTGTTTTCAGTGTCTACAAAGAGCTGTAGTTGAGTCTCTACACACTGTAGGTGCAACTGATAAGATGCTAAGGTCATTTTGGTGGTATTTTTCTAAATTGGCAGTATGAGCTAACCTTTAGCAAGATAACCCTTTAGCAAGGGTTGTTTAGTCTTCAAAAGAGGAGGCTGAAGGGAGATCTCATTGCCTTCTACAACTACCTCAGAGGAGGCTGGAGCAAGGTGAGGGTTGGTCTCTTCTCACACACAACAAGTGACAGGATAAAGGCAAAAGAGCCTCAAGTTATGCCAGGGGAGGTTCAAGTTGGATATTAAGAAAAATTCCTTCACAGAAAAGGTTATCAGGCACTGAAAGAGGCTGCCCAGATTGGTGGTGGAGTAGCCATCCCTGGAGGGACATGAAAGACATGTGGATGTGGTGCTGAAAGACAAGGTTTAGCGGTAGCGGCGGTGGGACTGTGAGCTCTAGGTGAGCGGTTGGACTTGCTGATCTCAAAAGGTCTCTTCTAACCTCAACAGTTCTATCATTCTGTGATCAGAAAGAAGAGGTGCTTACCCGTGTTCCACTGCCATGCATGATGTCTTCAGGTGTATTATAAATTTCACTTTCCATTTGTACCGTTTGCTTCTTTTCGTGGGATACCTTCACCCGCAGGATTCGGAAATAAGAGCCTCCAAGATCTAGTGCAATGAAATCTCCTTTCTCTACGTGGAAAACAAGACACAAGTGATTAAAAATTCTATGTACCACAGATCTGGGAGACATCAAGCTCTGTTAAGTATAACACTCAGGGAAATACCCAGTGGCTACGCAGCAAGGAAGTTCTGACTGCAGCACGTCCATGTGAAACACTGACCTGATTCCCTATAATTTAACATGAAATTGGTGCAACAGCAGCGCCAACCACCACTGATACACAGGTAACTGCAATGAGGCCTTATCCAAAAAGGAGGGTCTCACCATGGACAGCCTGTACCCAGATCTCCACGAGGAAGTGGGCAGAGAAAAGATATTGGGAAAAAGACAGAAAGACATTGAAAACAGAAACGGTAAAAGGGAGGTCAGACCACTGATGAACAGCGTTTTGCCGTGAGTGAGCCTCTGTCACTTTGGCAAATAACAGCGAATGGTGGCTGGACTGTGCACTACCCTAAAATCAAATCACACACAGATGTAGTTAAAGCAGGAACCACTTATTTCACCCCTGGAAGCTGAGATTCACTGCACCCTGCAGTGAGATAACACAAGTCAGAAAAGCGAAAGCCTGAAAAGTCATGGGGTGACACTACACTGCCACAAGAGTTATTTAGAAGTTGGAATTCCTTGCACAGAGCTCCTAAATAACTTCCCAGGAGCCAAGGAAACAGTTAGGATACGTCTATCTCCCTCTGTGGTAGAGAGGGATTTGGATTTCAAAGGTCTGAAGCCAAATTCACTCCCCTCCCCCCAACTCAGACTCAGGCAACAGAGATGCAGTGGTGGAGGTGAGGAGTGACACTTCCAGCACCCCCTGGAGAGCACAGCAAATATAACCGACTGAACCACTTGTGCTATCTCACCTTATCAAGGAGGGAGCAAACAAAGGCAGCAATCATTAAAGTCTGCACAAAGATAATATTTAGGGAAGCAGTGTGCAGAGGAGAGGAGTGCATGGCCAGGCTGTACTTAATCAGTGAGGCTCTTCGGAAGCATTTGTGTCTGCACATAGCATCCCCAGGCTCACTGAGACGGCTCGGAGTGGGATGAAGCAAAGGCAAGCAGTGTTGTCTCATCCTGGTTTCCTCATCGACCTGAACCTTTCTGCAGTGTCAGAAGAGTCCTGCGCTACAGGCAGGACGAACTGCCTTGCCCACATCCTGCACTGCCACATGCATTGCCAGCCTCATCCTGGAGTGCTCTTTGGCCTCTCTATCCTTCCTTCTAACTTTAAACTGTAACTTTGGGGAGGCCATTCTTGACATCACTGTTTTTTCCTTTCCACTTAAATCCAATTTGGAAAGATATCTACCAGCTGGGAAGACTGGTACCTTTTGCTGTGTCAAAACTCAACTCCTTCACTTCAGCGCAGCTATCTGAGCCAATATTTGGCACACAATTTAGCCTAAGGATTTCCAGACCCAGCCTTGCTTCCGAGATTGCTGTGCCCAATCTCAGATCAAAAATCCTAAAGCCTGGCATCGTGAACTGCTCCACCTCATACAATCATGGAATCAGAGAATCAACCAGGTTGGAAAAGACCTCCAACATCACCCAGTCCAACCTAGCACCCAGCCCTATCCAGTCATCTAGACCATGGCACTAAGTGCCTCATCCAGGCTTTACTTCAACACCTCCAGGGATGGTTACTCCACCACCTCCCTGGGCAGCCCATTCCAATGCCAATCACTCTCTCTGGTGAAGAACTTCCTTCCAGCATCCAGCCTAGACCTCCCCTGGCACAACTTGAGACTGTGTCCCCTTGTTCTCTTGCTGCTTGCCTGGCAGAAGAGACCAACCCCCATCTGGCTACAGCCTCCCTGCAGGTAGTTGTAGGCAGCAATGAGGTCTGCCCTGAGCTTCCTCTTCTGCAGGCTGCACACCCCCAGCTCCCTCAGCCTCTCCTCACAGGGCTGTGCTCCAGGCCCCTCACCAGCTTTGTTGCCCTTCTCTGGACACGTTCCAGCACCTCAACATCTCCAGTCAGAACTGGACACAGCACTCAAGGTGTAGCCTGACCAGTGCTGGGTACAGGGGAAGAATAACCTCCCTTGTCCTACTGGCCACACTGTTCCTGAGCCAGGCCAGGATGCCATTGGCTCTCCTGCCCACCTGGGCACTCTGCTGCCTCATCTTCAGCTACTCTCTACCAGCACCCCCAGGTCCCTTTCTTCCTGGCTGCTCTCCAGCCACCCTGTCCCCAGCCTGTAGTGCTGCTTGGGGTTGTTGTGGCCAAAGTGCAGAACCCTGCACTTGGCCTTGTTAAATCTCATCCCATTGGCCTCTGCCTACCCATCCAGCCTGTCTAGGTCCCTCTGCAGGTCTCTCCTACCTTCCAACAGATCAACACCTGCACCTGCTCATCACCCACCACACCTCATCTCCAGGAAGCCCCCTCTGTGTTTAAGGTGTTTAAGGCCAGGCTGGATGAGGCTCTGGGCAGCCTGATCTAGAGTAGGGTGTCCCTGCCCATGGCAGGTGGGTTGGAAATAGATGATGTTTGTGGTCCCTTCCAACCCTGACTGATTCTATGATTCTATGATTTTGTGCTGGTTTGAGGCTAATTGGAATATTCTAATGAGAGAAATTAGATCATTGGTAGTAAACAAACAAACAAAAAATTAATAAAGTCTACATTATTTGTTGGTTTGCTAAAAGGGATAAAAAAGTCAAACAATTTATTCCTCTTTTGCTTCAGGGCATTTGCTTCTTACACTTGTCCTTTGCTATAATATCTTCTACTAATAGATAATAAAGTAAGTTTTGCTGGTTGTTTTGTTTTCTGTCTGTGAAAGACAGAAAGAGAGAGAGAGGCTTTGAGTCCCTTTGGGGCTTCTTTTGTTTGTCCAGGAGAGAATTTGGATTTTTGTGTTATTTCTGAATTATATATAATTGTAAATACATGTAAATATATATATATATATATGTTTGTAAATTTAGCTTTGCTGTATCACAGTATCACCAAGGTTGGAAGAGACCTCACAGATCATCAAGTCCAACCCTTTACCACAGAGCTCAAGGCTAGACCATGGCACCAAGTGCCACGTCCAATCCTGCCTTGAACAGCTCCAGGGACGGCGACTCCACCACCTCCCCGGGCAGCCCATTCCAGTGTCCATATAATATAGCTTGTAAATATAGCTTTATCTTACTTCCAAGACGTTTGAACTGGTCTGATAAATTTCAATAGTGGGAAGGGAAGTTCCTCAACCCACTACACCCTCCCACTTGGCAAAGCTGATCAGCATCCCTTGGGGCAGGACCTCTAGCAGGAACAGCCCAAGAGAGGCAAAGGCACTGCACAAGCCCCTGTGGTTTTCCAAGGTTGCAGTGGCCTACAGCAAACAATGCACCCTTGTGCGAGAAACCACAAAGACCAACAAGGTCCATACAGAAAAACAAGAGTGGGAGCCCACAACTCCTAACAATCCTCCTAATTTGACTGCACTGCACTTCAGCTTTTCCTCCCTGTTGCTTAAGACATGGACAACCTCCGGGTCTGCTGAGGTACAGATTTTGTAGCGTTTCCCTACCTGCCTCTGAACAGCATAGCTTCAAACATGGCTTTGCTCCAGTGCTAATGTCCTTTAAAACATGGCTGTTTGTGAAGATTCATTTATGGGAACTGGGATAACAAACTGAGTAACTCAGAACCCCCTTCACCAGAACAAGACCGGAAGCAAAACACTTCCCACAAGTATCTCATTAAGCCAAATATCCAAATACCCAAATAAGCTTTATCATATGAGCATCATTTGTCAAATGCAAGCCATTACCTTCAATAAATAATGGAAAAATCAACACTGGACCAGATGGGCCTTTTCCAAGCCTGAACACACCTCAAACAAATACTGTACTTCAGAAGTGTCTTCCCTGGCAATAAATTATCGGATCACTGTGTTTGATTTCCAGCACCACAGAGCTCATTGCAAGGTTATCCCTTCCAGTTAAAGAGAAAACAGAGCTCTGAACTAGACTGTAAAGCAATTTTCTTTCAATGCACTTCATGGATTAAACCCAAGTAGAAGCATTTAAGCTATGCTTTATGACGCCAAGGCACAATCAAACCTGCCATAAATTATTTAGGAAGATCCTTTGAGAGCATTTTGAATCAGCCTGAGATACCATTTTGGGCACTCTGAGCAAAAAAACAAAACAGAACTCTGTGGCTTTCATAAATTAAAGAACTCTGAATGAAGTAAAAAAAAAATCCTGCTAACACCAACATCTCCAGAGTCTCCAAAACTATTACTCAAAAACTCCTTGTTAATCAAGTACACAAGCACAGACCTGAAAGCAAACCCCAGTATTTTTCTGAACAGTCAGCTCTCACAATAATAATAATCAGACTTGGAGGAAAGAGCTTACAAGGCAGTAGAGACAGGACAGAGAAAAGAGCAGGCTTTCAGCCTCTGGCTTTTATGAAGGGACAACTGAAGGCAGACAGTGTTGTCAGCTGGGGGCTGAAGCCACGGTTTGAGTACAGCAAGATGGACACATCCACAAGGGTCCCCCAGAGTCTTTTGGGGGAAGAGGAAAGGAGGCTCCACATCTGCCCTGGCTATACACATGTGACAGCTGAGCTGGACGTGGCAGGCACATGCAGGTGAGTCAGGGAAAGAAATGCCATGGCACCCACCCACAGCAAATACTGCTCATAGCTGGGGCCAGAACATGTTTTTTCTGGGAAATAACGAAATGGTTTTGCCCACATTTCTAACAGCTCCTAAGGGACGCCCATAACCTGCACATACAGACCACCATCATGTTATACATAGATTGTCTGGGGCAAAGCACTGCCTTGCTTCTAATCCGTGCTGCAAAGACAATGCCCATGGCATGCCTGTCCTGGAGAGGCTGGCAGGAGCTGAACAGGCACAGGATCAAGATCTGAGCACCCTGTGCACACCAGGTTGTTTTTAATAGTAGATGAGTTAATATGTGGTCTGAAACGAATGCCTTGACAGACACGCTTATGCTCAAGCAAGGCTGCCCACTGCTCTGGCTCATGCTCAGTCCCAGCAGCGTTCTGCAATCTCTCACACCTCTCCTGGCTGGGCACAGATCCCTTTTGTCCTGTGCCATACAGTATGACAAAGTGTACCTAGTTTGTGCCATGCAACAATCTGCAAAATCACTTGACCCACTGCAGGCAGCTCAGATGTCTTAAAGTGCAGTGCCCGATGGAGCAGGGAGCTGGAGACAGGTACTCAGCTGTACCCTGTACTCAGCTGAACTCAGGTGTGAAAGAAAAAACAAGGATTTCAGAGCTAGGAAGAATGATGGGGATCCACCCAAAGCCCTTAAGACACCTCACCTGCAAACCCTTAGAGCAATCCCTGCCCATGACCCAGCTGTGTGGCAGCTCCTGGCTTTCTCAACAGGCTGTGAATTTCAACACCACATTTCCAGGGTCAGCAGTACTGAATTAGAGAAATCCAGGATTCAAGTTTGCTCTCCCTATGTTATCTTTATTTTTTTTAGACAGAAAGTCACACTTCAGCTAAAAAGGTTTGAGGTGGCAGACAACAACAGCAAAGCAGGTGTATCAAAGATAGATACTCAGCACTGGTCAGCCACACCTTGAGTACTGTGTCCAGTTCTGGGCTCCTCAATTCAAGAGAGATGTTGAGATGCTGGAACGTGTCCAGAGAAGGGCAACAAAGCTGGTGAGAGGTCTGGAGTACAGCCCTGTGAGAAGAGGCTGAAGGAGCTGGGGGTGTGCAGCCTGGAGAAGAGGAGGCTCAGGGCAGACCTCATTACTGTCTACAACTACCTGAAGGGAGGCTGTAGCCAGGTAGAGGTTGGCCTCTTCTGCCAGGCAAGCAGCAAGAGAAGAAGGAGACAGAGTCTCAAGTTGTGCCGAGGGAGGTCTAGGCTGGATGTTAGGACGAAGTTGTTGGCAGAGAGAGTGATTGGCATTGGAATGGGCTGCCCAGGGAGGTGGTGGAGTTGCCGTCCCTGAAGGTGTTCAAGCAATGCCTGGATGAGGCACTTAGTGCCATGGTCTAGTTGACTGGATAAGGCTGGGTGCTAGGTTGGACCAGATGACCTTGGAGGTCCCTTCCAACCTGGTTCATTCTATGACTCTATGATTTCCATGTGCCAGACAGCATCACACAAAGCACCAGGAATCATTTTCTTTCTACACAATAAAATTTTGATTTTATCTCAAAGAAGGCCTTAAAACAGATAGCTGTGCTATGGAGGTCTTGAAACTGTAACATTTTTGCACAGAGGGACATAATTTGTGGTAGGCACCACACCACAGTTAACCAAATTCATGCTTCATGGGTAGAAAATCCAGTGTTACAACTAAATAAATAAACACCACTGCATGTTGTTTATATACTATAGGTACAGTGGGTTTTTTTAGAAACACTAAAATAAATCATTTTGGTGTCAAACACCAACACATCTCTTTGGTTTGTGATAGCCCTTTGTGGCAGATTTATCAGGTGCAGTTAGCACAGAAAAAACATGCCTTTCACCTGGATGGAAAAAGCTAAGGAGACCAGAGCAGGAGCTCTGGAGCCACACACTGCAGCCTCCTTGAGTTAGAATAGAATAGAATCAACTAGGTTGGAGGAGACCTCCAAGATCATCCAGTCCAACCTAGCACCCAGCCCTATCCAGTCAACTAGACCATGGCACTAAGTGCCTCATCCAGTCTTTTCTTGAACACCCCCAGGGACGGTGACTCCACCACCTCCCTGGGCAGCCCATTCCAATGGCAAATGACTCTCTCTGTGAAGAACTTCCTCCTAACATCCAGCCTGCAAGTTTGCTCTAAAACAGAGTCTGCAAGAGGTAGAGAGGTAGCTACAAAAAGCAGAATGAATGCCAGGAAACCCAAATTCAGCATATATGAGTTCAGATTCCCATTGTGGAAACAAAAAAAGAGGGGAGAAGAGATGCTGAGTCAGACAGAAAACCACTGAAAGCCACTATTTGTTAAGACTCCAGCTCACCAGCGACAACTGCGTAAAGCAAAAATCTTCCTATGTGAAGTTGGCAGACAAACCTCAGCATAAATGTACTGACTGTTAGTGGACTCATCACTAAGAAGGGCTCTTCCACTGGCATCATCAAAATGGATTTGACAGAGGGATCACAAAATCCTCCAGCATCTGCTGGAACAGACCTGCACACAGGAGGGAGGCTGTCTTCAAAATGTTCTCTGGGCTTGCCAGAAACCAAATTGCTCTCCTTCGTGGTAGTGCTTTGGGATATTTTTAACACGTTTCCCATGAAGCACAGCACTTTGACTACGGAACACAAACAGTGAGCTCTTACCTGACCCATCAGGAATGGACCTGACAAATGTAGGCAGCATCTTCACTGCAGCCGTTGGGTTAAAATCCCTGGAGAGGCCATTCTTCATCTCCCTCCTGAAGCGAGCCATGACATCTAGCAGCGTTTCGTCCGAGAGCCGCATGGCGTAAAGGTATTTATCAATCTGGAGAGAAAGTCAAACACCACCGTGAAGTGAAAGGCTGCCCTGAGGTGCACAGATGGGGCCAGCCCACTCTCCAAGTGCAAGAACAGTGCACAGCTCCAGCTTGACCTCGGGGCTCTGGCCAAGCTGTCAACACAGCCATGCATTGCTTGCCTTGGCTTTTGACTCAAAACCAAGGAAAATGTGCAAGTGCTAGGACATAGGTAAGCTGAAGTCACTCCAGCCTAGTGCCTTTCCAAGGCAAGTCCCAGTTTCACATCATTCTGCCTCCCCTTTTCCACAAATCCATTCCTCTATAACCTCACACCACTGTCTCCAGCTCATGTCCCCACTTCTCAGCTCTCCTCACTGTCTGTGAGCTGAACCAGCTGCAGCTAAAAATCTACCTTTTGGTATCTTGTCCCAGATGAGGTGATGTGAATCAGAGTCACAGAATAATAGTCTGGCGTGGAAGTGACTTCCAAAAGCCATCTAGTCCAAGCTCCCCCTGCACTCAGGAGGTGTGATGGTTTGGGTGTTCCCTGCCCCCCCACACTTTTAGAAATCACCCAGACTAGACTCAGTCGGCTCTGGAAATTTGAATGAAGCTTATATTTACAGCTGGCACAATGTACAAGCAGATATTTACAGTATATACAGTTATAGACAGAAATATACAAGGTAAAAAAGGTAATACAAACACAATTCCCCTCCCAGAAACCTGAGTCCCCAGGAGGGGCTCTCAACCCCCCTCACCTTCCCCTACCCCTCTCAACCTTACCCCAGTCCTAAGGAAGAATGGAGGTTCGGCCAAGAGGGTTAAAAAGCAAGGTGAAGCAGCCAAGCAAAAGGAGGGCGAGGTTACAAAGCAAGATGGAGTCCAGCCAGCAGCCTCAGCTTCTCCCCAGCAGGCAAAGCTCCCCAGTGAAGAGAAGAAGCAAGTGACCTAATCTTTGTTTTGCCTTTCTTCTTTACACATCCCAGCAACACTGTGAGGGAAGTAGACCTCACCATTGTTTTCATTTTACAGCCTATCATCTAGTTCTCCTCACCAAAACATGCTAGCTAGGCTCAAACTAGCACAGGAGGGACATCCTCAACTAGGCCAGGTGGCTCAGAGACCCATGGAGACTCACTTTGAGTATCTCCAGGGATGAAGTCCCAACCACCTCCCTGAGCAACCTGTGCCAATGTTACTACAGTCCACAGAAGTACCTTGTAGTTAAAACCTTCATTGTGAAAGATTTGCTACAGTGCCTTCAGGGCTATATGCCAGGCTGAGAAATTATTTCTAGGCAGCAGACATTTTTCCCCTTTCCCACTCCAGAGCTATCACAGCCAGAGGATGAGGAGAGGTAGAACTCGATTTCGGGCAGGTAGCAAAATCCTCCTCGAGACAAAACATCACATTAAAAACTGTTGACCTCTTCCTTGTGGCTTCCTAAGACAGGAATTTTCTTTACCTTCCTGGAAAAAAAAAGAAGGTGGCTCCAGCTTTCCTGTAACATTGCTTACCCTAATATTAAACCCATCTTCAACATCAGGAAGAGTGAGGCATGCTTTGATGCCTCAAAAACACAACTTGGCCTTGGGGGGGTTATTGCTAAATGCATGTGTCCCACCCCTTTTACCTCAGTTGCCAGTCTATTCTTGCCTTGTTCCATTATCTTGGAAATTTGGTTCTACAAACAGCTCAGATCGAAGCCACACCTTTGGGATCACTTTTGCTTGCAGCTTAGCAGGGCTAAGAAAATAAAACCCTGCCCATGCTTTTTTGTCCTTGGCAAAACTGGAAAAGCCACTCCATTTTAAATCCTTTGTCATCGTTATGCCGAAGCTTTTGTGTCTCCTTTGCTTCTCCAGAGGCACAGGAGCAACCTCAGCTCCTCTCCCAGTTGGCATTATGTTTTACAGGATCGGTGCCATGATAAAACACCCCATGTGAAAGGTATGTACGTGAGCACTCCTTATACTGGTATACTGGGGAGCTGGGGCAGGAAGCGATGAACAATGTCATTTGTGGAGGAAATGGAGACAATCAAAATGTAATTAAACCCTAAACTGACTGTGAAAACAGCCTTAACCTAATTGCTCCTGCAGAACACACTTCTGCTGAACGCAGACAAGACCTGCACCAAAGATAGTCTATCTCCTTGAGCCAGATGCCCTCCCACCATGACCAAGCATTTGCACGGGCGGGGAGGAAGGCATGGATGGATGGATGGTGCTGCTGGGCACATCTCTCCGGGCTGATCCTGAATTGCAGGGCTGGGCTCCAGGCAGGCCTAAAACGTGGGGGACACAGGCAGAGGCTGTGAAGTGTTTGGTGCCATTGCTTGCAAAGGAGGAGCAAAATAGTCAGCAAATAGACACTGAGCAGAAGTTACAGTGCAACACCATGAAACGATACTACACATTTGCTCCCTGAAGTGACGGTGCAGGCATACAGCTAAATGGCAGAAGAAAAGCTGAGATCAGGTTCTCCGTAACAGAGGACAAGTGCAAGAACCCAGGGCAGAATCCCCACATCCCTGTGCTACCTAAACGGGCTGACAGCCCCCTCACAGGAACCATCACAGGCAGTCACCGGTGTCATTTCACTCCAAGAACAAAAACCTAGACAGAACGTGGCCTCTGCAGCCACAGATGCTGTGGGGATGGATGCAGAGCCTCATGTCAGGCTGAGTGGAAAGGTCTCCTCCACAGCAAATCCTGCAATGTTGTTTTTTTTCTCAGCAGAGTGTCAAGTCATGATATCAGAGCATGAGGCTATTCCCTTTTAAAGGGAAGGGAAAAAAAACCTTCTCTTATTAAGGCTGAGCTCTCAACAGTCCACGTTGCTGCTCAGAGCACCGAATCCCCAAATCTCCCAGTGAAAGCTACGCTAACACATCATTCAGGAAAGCTACACTAACACATCATTCACACACTCCAGACTTCACTCTGTAATTTAAATACCCCTCTGCCAAGCCCCACTGCCACATTCTCCTCCCACAGAGCTGAAAGATTCCCTCCCCCCGACCAAAAGCCCTGGTATGAATGCAGGCTTTGGTGTTTGCAGAGTCAGGACCAGACAAACCCGCTGTTCTCCCCACCTCTGCCCCTGTGCTGCCCTCAGCAGCCAGGGAAAACATGAGGGAGGGCTCTTTCTCCTCCTGTGAAAACCCAGCGAGCGTTGTCAGCGCCCTTACATAATTGGGCTGGACCCTCCTGCACAGAGAGCATCGTGTCGCATCGTGTCACGTCGCATCAAGGCCATCTTCACCGCTGAGACTCATGGGGCAGAAGGGGGGACGAGACGGGGTCTAAACCTCCCTTTAGAACAAAAATCACTCCTGTGTGCTACAATTTCCACGACTAAGAAGAAATATCCATCATTTCTTGTCTGACAGGCAGGACTAGGGTTAGTCATTCTGGCAGCGCAGCTCTCCTGTGCTGGCAGCACAGGCAGCCCTCGGAGGGAAAGCCCTCAGCAAAGAGCCATAAATAACGGGGGGGGGNGGGGGGGGGGGGGGGGGGGGGGGAGGGGGGGGGTGCAGGGAGCTAGAGGCTGGATTATGGAGGTTTAATAACTCCCTACTGTGTTTGCAATAAAAGCTGATCAGAAAGCAAATCTCAGTCTTATCTGAAGAGAAGCTATGGAGGGGGGGGGCTGGCAGGGACAGAGACAGGAGACAGCTGGACCCACAGCCTCACTGAGACCCCCGTGGGAGATGAGCACCAGCCCTTCTTGTGGGATGGCAGAGAGCAAGAGCAGTTTCAGGCAGGCAGAGGTGTGGGCAAGAAGCAAAAAAAAATGCTCCTTTATTTATTTAGATGCCACCTCAGGGGTGACCTCATCGCTGTCTACAACTACCTGAAGGGAGGCTGTAGCCAGGTGGGGGTTGGTCTCTTCTCCCAGGCAACCAGCAACAGAACAAGGGGACACAGTCTCAAGTTGTGCTGGGGGAAGTATAGGCTGGATGTTAGGAGGAAGTTGTTGGCAGAGAGAGTGATTTGCCATTGGAATGGGCTGCCCAGGGAGGTGGTGGAGTCGCCATCCCTGGAGGTGTTCAAGAAAAGACTGGATAGGGCACATAGTGCCATGGTCTGGTTGACTGGATAGGGCTGGGTGCTAGGTTGGACCGGGTGAGCTTGGAGGTCTCTTCCAGCCTGGTTGATTCTATGGTTCTATGATTCTATGATCTCAGAGCCACCTCTTCTGGAAGGGCATCTTCCCAGACAGTCACTACAAGAGCCCTACAAAAGCTCAATCACTTCCCACCCCTCCACACCCTTTTTTTTTTTTTTTTCTTCTTAAAAACAAAACAAACAAACAAAAAAATCCAACCAGAATCTGTGAGCAATCTTTTAAAAATAGGTTTTCATAATCTGAACCATATGCACATCATTTTTTTCTTGATCACATAGGAAAGATGGTTTATATGCTTGGGCATAAGAAGTCTCTGAAAAATCCAGGCATGGCAGCCACCTCCATGGGAAGTTGTGACTAATTGTGAGTGCATAATGGAACAGGCAGCACGAAGGGGCATTCCTCAGATGCATGCCTCTGTCCCCAGACACTGACAACAGTCAATGGTATCCAAGAAGAGAGCACTCCCACAAGCATTTCAGAAATCACTAGCACCTATTTTACTGACACAGCCTTTGTACCGAAAGCTTTCACCACATAAACGTTTTTCTGCAGAGCTAGTTATACTCCATACTCCTTTCAGCTTCAGGAAGATGCACCAGGAGCCAGGGCTTGTTAAAACAAGTAGTTTAGACACCCTAAAACTGTTTGTGCTTACTTATGATTTAGCAGATTGGTTCCTAAAAAGCCTTTACACTGGGCAGGTCAGCGCTACAGGGCTTTTTTTTGATGCCAGTTGCTACGTTTTTTTATCCCATCACAATCTTTTCAAGGTTAAATGACATTTGCATGCCACTCTGGTTTTTTATTCTATCCTCAGGTAATAGGACAAGAAGGTATTGTTGCTGTGACAGAGAGAAACCAGGCAACACCTAGACGCTCCCTTTGCTGGGGCCAGCTCCTGCAGGTACAAACCTGTTGAAAACAAAAGGTAGTTTTACAACATCTCTCCTGCACACAGACCAGCAGCACTGATGCCAGGGAAGCTGCATGATGCTCATATCCCTGAGGATAGGAAGACAGCCTCTTGGAGAAATCAAGGCTTCGGTGTGAACTGTGCAAAGTCCTCTTGTCACAGTGAGGGTGTTAAGCTCCTGCTACTATCTCAGAGGATCACAAAGACTCAGGGAATGGATACATTTAACATCAGATGGCTGATTTATCCTGCCTAGAGTAAAAACACTTGTGTGTTTTTATAGGGTATATGGTATCATAGTCTTAGCCATAAGGTATCTTACTCTTCAGAAAAGGAGACTGAGGGGAGATTACATTGCCCTCTACAATGACCTCAAAGGAGACTGGAGCAAGGTGGGGGGGGTCAGTCTCTTCTCACATGCAACAGGTGACAGGACAAGAGGAAACAGCCTCAAGCTACACCAAGGGAGGTTCAGGTTGGATAAGCAGAAAAATTCCTTCACCAAAAGGCATTGGAACAGGCTCCCCAAGGAAGTGGTGGAGTCACCAACCCTGAAGGTTTAAAAGACACATGGATATGATGCTGAGGGACATGGTAGTAGTGGCGGGATTGTGAGCTCTAAGTGAGCTGTCGGACTTGATGACTTCAAAGGCCTCTTCCAACCTCAATGGTTCTATGATCATATATCAACAGCTTGCTTCTGCACAGCAGGGTCACATGTGCGTGTGCCCAGCATGTCCCTCTGCAGGAATGCCACATGTGATGGACAACATACACACCTTCAGCACTACACATCCACCTTGCCTACTCCTTCTGCTTGCTATGACTCTTCTTGAAAAATGTTCCACAAACTGCAAAATTTGAAAAAACATTACTCTCAGGCCTAAGGAAGTGTTCAAACTCCAGCAAAACCAATACAGAAATACCGGTTCTTAGATCCTGTCCTGAGGGCATGAAGCTACCAGCCCCATCTGTACCCCTCATCAGTGTTCCCACCACAGAAACGCCACACTGATCATTAGTGCCATGCAGGGATGAGAATCAGAAAAAAAAGGGTCACATAAGGGAAGAAGGAATCCCAGCCTTGGTGCAGTGCACAAATGCCTTCCCAAATTCACTTCAGTGGTACTTTTAACCCCTGTGCAGACCTCCTGTGATTCACAGCAGCATCCTCAAGGTGACCCTGCCACCTGTGCCTCCGAATGCCAAGCCAATCACTGCCATGGGTCAGTGAGGCAGAGGAGCACCTACTGTGGCCAGGAGGCCCATGGAGCCGAGTGGTGAGCTGGGGCAACATCTCAGTCAGCAGCCCCCGGCTGCAAGCACGTACCAGCTAAAAAGTGCTGCTCTCCCGGAAGCAGAGAGGAGAGGGAGGGACCTGAAAGGAAGCCGTGCAGGCACGTATTCCCATAAACGGCGCGCTGGGATGGAGCACCGACCTCACAATCGTCACGCTGGGAAGGGGCACGAACCCCTTTGTCCTGCGGGGAACCAGGGCGTGGAGCCCACAAGCTCCCAGTGGCCTCGGGGCAGCAGAGCAGTGCGGGGAGAGATTCTTGACAGCCGCAGAAACCCTCCCTGAATAGCTGCCAAAAGTGAGTGGGCCCAATATCCGCTCCAAAGGGATATAAACAGGAAAAGATGTCTGACATCCTCCAAAACCAGTAGCCTGGGTTTTATTTCTGGGTTTGTTTGAGGTTTTGGATTGTTGTTGGGTTTTTGTTTTTTTTTTTTTTCATTTAATTTAATTTTTTTTTCTTTTTGAGACACAACCGGATTGATCCACAAGAACACTTTACAGCTTGAACGAGGAGCTGTGGCGGCAGACAATAGCAGCCTCATGGTGCCAAAGCAGTCTGCAATAAATAACCCCTGGCAACACCACAGAGCATCTCCCTCCCGATCCATGCCTGCATGCTCCCACCACCGCGCCTTCCCCACACAGCCTTTCTGCTGCCCCACAGCCAGTCCAGCACCCTTGTGCTTATCTTGGGTTTCTAAATATAACAGGCAGAACCAGACAGAGAAGGCTTTACCCAGGCATGCACGCCTGGCGCCAGAAGCAGCACTTACAAATCTGCCGGGAAAGGGAAAAGAGAGGGGGGGGCTGGGGAAAAGGAAGAGCCACATACATGGGGCCAGAAGATGCAGAAAGCTGGAGGCTACGCGCAGCCTTCAGCTCCTCATGAGGACAGCTGGGCAGTAAAGCAGACATGGAAGTAAATGTGCAAAGTACGGAATGCTGTCTCGGGTTTTATCCAACGGAGAAGTGGGCATGAGTGATGCAGGATGAGTCACCCACATGCAGGAACCAAGATCTCTCTCCCCAGGTACAGCCAAAAGCCCAAAGAGAAGAGGTACTCTCATCCTGTGAGGACAAGCCCCGAAGCCACTACAAGTCGCTGAGTTTCCCCAAAATATTTCAGAGATGCCCTCAACAGGCGCTCCGCCATGTGTCTAGGTGGGTCACACAGCACAGCCAGAGGAGGGGGCAGTAAGGAAGCCTCTGTTTCCTGACATCAGCTCTGCTCCATGACAGGGCTCAGGGCAATTATCTTGCCAATTTCTGTCCCCACAACCTTAGCCCCAAGCGCTTTCCTTCCTACGGCTCTGCAGCACGCTGAGTCCGGACCCAACCGCCACGTTCTCATTTATCCCTGCTCTGCATCCTTTCCCTAGGGCAGTGCTGGATCCCGGGGCTATGCCAACCATACAGCAGCAGCCACCGAATGCTGAAGGGAAAGAAGCCTACAGAAAGACTTCTTTTTAAGCACAACTGACAACCACTTCCTGTCAATTCAGAACCTGCAGTGACACAACTCGAAACTGCCTGCTCTTCGTCTTCATCAACCCCGTGCCGGAGTGACAGGCACCCTGGGGAAGAAGGAAACCTTCCCTCTGAGGGGATATTGGTGCATGGAACCCCATCACCACCAGCAGCATCCTCATGGCCTGAGCCCCCCTGCCTCGGTTTGGCTTTGCCGAGCTCCGTTTCTGCGGCCTGACCCGCAGCAGGCCGCTGGGCATCACCCACGCCCGGCAGCCTCCAAACCCCGCACCGGGGATGCTCCGGTGGGGCCGCCTGCTTAGCCTTAAAACTGGGTTTATATCTCTTTTTTTCCATACAGCTGGGTCGCCATGGGGACAAAGAAACAAAACCAGGAGGACAAAAAAAAAAAAAATTAAAAAAAAAGGTGATGTGGCCTGAGAGGGAGCCGAGGCCCACCGCATGGGGGTCCATCTTACCTTTTTGACCTGATCCTCCTTCAGCTCCGTGAAGTAGTAGGCCAGGAGCTGGGCGGCGATCATCCTGCCGGCTGCAGCGGGCGGCTTCGCGCACGCAGCGATGCGGCGCCCGGGGATGGCCGCGCCGCGCCACCGCGGCAGCACCTCCCCTTCCTCCTCCTCCTGCCCCAGGCCGGCCCGGGCCCGCCCACAGCACCGCTCCCACTGCCAGCTGCTCTTCAGCCCTCTCGCTATTGTTTCTGGTGGACAGAGCGGGGAGCGGAGGGGTAATAGCCTGCTGGACTCCAAAAGAGAGTTTTACAGCAGCCTTGGAGAGGCCGCTGCCCCTGCGGGACGGGAAGAGCAAACTGCAAACAAAAACCCAAACCAACCGAACCCTAAAGGTGTTGTCAGAGGAGCCTCTGTGCTCAGAAGCCTTTGAGAAAAGAGCGAAGCTGCGGGGACCTCCATTAACTGAGCTTGTCCTGCTCGGGTGCAGCGATGCAGAGGCAGCAGGACCCAGCCTAGCCCGAAAAACCACATAATCACTTTGGCAGTTGTGTTTCTGGGGATCCCACATCAAATACACTGACGGACAGGACCTCTCCTCCTCCTGCATGCTGCCCACATTTCTGTTACGTTGGGGTGCATTCCCCAGCACCCCAAGGATGTATGAAGCCTTCACCCACCACTGTGAAGCCTCTAAGGGTTCTACAGTCCAGGAACAGGTCCAGACATGGGCAACAATGATGGCGAAGGATCTGGAGAACAGGTCCTGTGAGGAGTGTCTGAGGGAACTGGGGCTGTTCAGCTTCAAGAGAAGGAAACTGAAGGGAGACCAACTCAGTCTCTACAGTGCCCTGAGAGGAGGTTGTAACCAGGTAGGGGTCAGTATCTTCTCCCTAATAACACATAATAGGACAAGAGAAATTGGCCTCCAGTAGCACCAGGGGAGGTTTCAGTTGGGTATTAGAATAAAATTCTTCACTGAAAGAGTTCTTAAACCCTGGAACAGTCTCCCTAGGTTGCTGGTTGAACCCCCATCCCTGAACGTGTTTCAGATGTGTTGCTGAGGGCAAGTTTAGTATCAGACATGGTGGAGTTAGAGTTAGGTAATTGTTGGACTCAATATTAAAAGTCTTCCTGAATTGAGACAACTCTATGATTCTATGAGCAAAGCGCCAAAATGCCCCTCAGAAAAAGCCAAACACAGATGCCAAGGTGACACAGGTTTGTGCCTGTGCTTGGGGACAGGAGCACACACCCATGCAAACAGCGATGATGCCGGAGGCGTGCTTTGCATAGAGATTGTCTACCGAAGTCCAAGTGATTAAAAACCTGCTTCTTGAGTTTCCGGCTTCCTTTTCAGTGCCACTTTAATTAAACGGTTGCAGCGGCCAAAAAAGTCGAGAGCTGCTCTGGCAGCTACATCCTCCTTTAGGCTGCCGTAGTGACTCCAAGCAGGGTGGGCAGGATTTCCTTCTCCACCTCATGGCTTTTGGTTTAAGCTCATTCTCGGTGAGACTGGGCAGCAAGCAGTTTCACTGATCTGCGTGTGTAACTGCTGCTCGTTTGTTTGGCATGCTAACAAGCTCCCCGGCGCAGGTTGCAGGCACAGCAGCATCGCCCTGCGACCGGGCGCAGTTGGAGCTCGTGGGTGGCACTGCAACGTGGGGCTGAGAGGCATCGTCCCGGCTTCGTCCCAGCAGCGTCACCCAATCCCTTGCACAGGCTGGCTGAGCTCTCACTCTGATGTAATTCACTGTTCAGCCACGCTCCTCCTCTCCTGACGGTTAGAAAATATCTTTAATTCCCGGCCCAGGCTGCTCCTGTTTTCAATCCATCTGTCAGCTGCTAATCCTTGTCTTTCAGCTGAAATTGCTCTCCTCGCTCTCTGCTGTTTGGTTTCTATAAATACAAGGGAAAGTAACCGTATACATCCTCAGCTCTTCGTTTCTGCTTTCCCTGAAAAGCCCAGGCTGCTTTAGCAGCTCTTTTCCATACTGGCTCCAGCCTGAATTCATTTCTATCCATCAGAGCAGCTAGATATGGATAAGTTATTCCAAAGAATGCCAAAATTCCTGCACTGATTTACACAGTTCTCCTACTGGATATACATCATCAACTCCCTTTCCATTAACAACCACAAACCCTGAGGCTGCTAAGCTTAATTAGGACACCAACGTCTCTCCCCATGTCATCAACCACTGCTACCAGGGGACAGCAAACCACACCAACAAGACATCTCTGTTCCTGCTTTCCCAGCATGGGCACTGGAGTCCTGGCTACTAGAGATGTCCTCATCTAAAAATTGCCTTGAAGCAGCCCAGATCAAGATTCAGAAGCAAGAAGTCTCCTCCTGCACGTGTGCATTTACATTGGCCTTTTGTCACTGTATGAACACAGCCTGGCACTGCTCAATGCCCATAGACTCTGCCTTACTGGAGCTGCCACTACACAAGGTTTACAAGTCCTGCTCTCTACCCCCTCCAGCTCTGACACCTAAACATGCAATATTGCAGGAAGGTAACTGAAGGGAGGAGTGTTTGCTCAGTTAAAACTACTTGGACACAAGCTTAAGTTGTTTTCAACTTATCTATGATCAAAGGAAAACAATTCAGGCCATCTCCTTTGGCTCTCAAGGAATTTGAATCAGCTAGCTAAACCTCGGGGAAGCCCTAAGCATTCCAAGTGGTTGCAGCTACAGTGGTCTTCTCTTGAACATGTCACCTGCCTTAACGACACACAAGAGGAAGACAGGTTTATTTTCTTCATCTGACAGAATTGTGATTTAGAAGTGAATTCAAAGTGTCACGAATCATTCAGGTAGCTTTTACGTCCAGTGACCATTTTCACTACAGCACATTTCAAACTCACCAGGAACAATGTAAAGGAGTTTCATTTAAGCTACAAAAAGCAGTAAGTTCAGCACATCGCTACTCTGAAGCCCTCTTGGTGCAATGAAAATAAAACCCACACACATTAGAATCATAGAATCAGTCAGGATTGGAAGGGACCACAAGGATCATGTAGTTCCAACCTCCCTGCCATGGCCAGGGACACCCTACCCTAGATCAGGCTGCCCACAGCCTCATCCAGCCTGACCTGAAACACCTCCAGCCATGGGGCCTCAACCACCTCCCTGGGCAACCCATTCCAGGGCTCTCACCACTCTCATGCTGAACAACTTCCTCCTCATGTCCAATCCAAACCTACCCACCTCCAGCTTTGCTCCATTCCCCCTAGTCCTGCCACTACCTGAGAGCCTAAAAAGTCCCTCCCCAGCATTTTTGTAGGCCCCCTTCAGATACTGAAAGGCCACATTACAGAATCCCCAAAAAAATAAAGCATAAATTCTATGCTTAAGCAGGAGGTGGTTCATATGACAAAGTCAGGAAGAGTTAAGGGATGGTTAAAACAGGTGTTGCAAATTATTTGGTTTATCCTCAGCTGCTGAGCATAGTATTCAAGAAAAGCAAACAAACTAATCAACCCTTTTGAACCTAAAAGCTATGAGAGAAGAAGCAAAAGCCCATCCAAGGCAAAACAGCTGTCGTGTTTAAACATTTAGTGTTTTAAAATTGTTCCTTGCAAAGAGTGCACAACCATCTTATGGACATGAGGAGCAAGTTGTTGAGCATGACAGTGGTGAGAGGCTGGAATGGGTTGCCCAAGGAGGTGGTTGAGGGCCCATACCTGGAGGTGTTTCAGGCCAGGCTGGATGAGGCTGTGGGCAGCCTGATCTAGGCTAGGGTGTCCCTGCTCAAGCAGGGGAGTTGGAACTAAATGATTCTGATCCTTGTGGTCCCTTCCAACCCTGACTGATTCTATGATTCTATTATATGATTCTAAGTGACCAGCCCTGTAGCACCAAAGGAGAAAGCTGCCTCTGTGAGCCTCTGTATCTCCTTACCATCCAGCCCTGGGTTTTCCCTTCTGCTTTACTGTAAAAGATCAATTCAGCAGCCAATTAATTACCAGCACCTAATGCATACTTCCAGGCATCCAGAAGGCTACTCTGAAAGCCATTTTCCTTTAAGACAAATGACAACGTGACACCTGATGACTTGCAGCTATTTTCATTGCGCTCTAATCTTATTGTCCAGGTTTAGCTGTGCTGAAGTCTTTCAGCTGACTGAAGAAATTCAGTGCATCACTTCTCCTGAGTGCATTTTTTTTCTTGCTTTCCCTATTCCTTCATTAACTGTGTGCTGCTCTGTACAAGTTTGTGTTCAGATGGGGCTCCCATGCAATGAGGGGATTTTGGTTTTAATCAGAGCCAGCACATAGTTTTGATGTACTTACTTGCTAGATGCTTTCTACTTTTGTAAGGAAAAAAAAATGAACCTTTTAGTTGTGTTCTGAAAAATGATCAATCCACTTTTATCCACACTGCATTTTCCTTCCCCAATACTTAATGCAAAGGGACAGAAAGATTCATAGAATGGTTTGGTTTGAAAGGGCTTTCCAAAGGTCATCTAGTCCAAACCTGCTGCAATGAGTACATCTTCCACTAGATCATAGGATCAAACAGATTGGAAGAGACCTCCAAGATCATCCAGTCCAACCTGGCACCCAGCCCTGTCCAATCAACTACACCATGGCACTAAGTGCCTCATCCAGGCTTTTCCTTAACACCTCCAGGGATGGCGACTCCACCACCTCCCTGGGCAGCCCATTCCAATGCCAATCACTCTCTCTGCCAACAACTTCCTCCTAACATCCAGCCTTGACCTCCCCTGGCACAACTGAAGACCCTGTCCCCTTGTTCTGTTGCTGCTTGCCTGGGAAAAGAAACCAACCCCACCTGGCTACAGCCTCCCTCCAGGTAGTTGTAGGCAGCAATGAGGTCAGCCCTGAGCCTCCTCTTCTCCAGGCTGCACACCCCCAGCTCCCTCAGCCTCTCCTCACAGGGCTGTGCTCCAGCCCCCTCATCAGCTTTGTTGCCCTTCTCTGGACATGTTCCAGTACCTCAACATCTCTCTTGAATTGAGGAGCCCAGAACTGGATGCAGGACTCAAGGTGTGGCCTGACCAGTGTTGAGTACAGAGGCAGAATAACCTCCCTTGTCCTACTGGCCACACTGTTCCTGAGCCAGGCCAGGATGCCATTGGCTTTCTTGGCCACCAGGACACACTGCTGGCTCAATCAAGATCAGGTTGCTCAGAGCACTGTTGAGCCTGACCCTTGAGTATCTCCAAGGATGAGGCCTCAACTACCTCCATGGGCCACCAAGGATGAGGCCTCAACTACCTCCCTGGGCAACCAGTTCCAGTGTTCCATTACCCTCATGGTGCAGAACTTGTTCCAATCTAAATCTACTCCTCTCTAGCCCCATCTCTAAGAAACAGTACATTTCCAGTTCATGACCACCTCTGACTAACAAGAGAATTTTAAAGCAGCTTTTGAAGCTCCCACTCCTGTTCAGCCTGCTCTAGGCAAACTTGCTTTAGCAGTTGGGTTGCCGACTAGATGATCTCAAGAGGTTCCTTCCAACCCCTACCATTCTGTGATTCCAAAGTAGGAAGCTGTTTGCACACAACAAATCAATGTACATTTGTGCTGAACTTGGTGCAGAAGCTACAAAGAAAAATCTAACAGCAGCAGAGATATCGATTTGATGAGCGATTCAGCTGGAATGTATTATGCTATTTCACCTTGCCTGGAGGCACAGCAAGCAGGCTCTACCACACAGCCAGCCACGATGCTCCAGCTCGTGTTTCCCCTGTGAAGAAACAAGATTAGCCAGGAATGCCTCGAGGGGACCTCGTTCCATGCCCAGCAAAGGCCACGCAGCATGCACTTATAAAGTGTGTTTTATGCTCCTGGTACAGGACACCAGGAGTAGGTTTTCAACAGATGAGCTCTTCCCCTGGGAATCATGGAGCCAGGCAGGCTCAGCACGTCTCACCAAGCTAACAGTCCTAGCCAGGATAGCGCTGCCGGTTATGCATGCCCTCCAAACACCAGCACAGCTTGAAGCCAGGCACTGCTCCAGCCAGAGTGGTCAGAGAGAAGTGGCCACCTCTGGCCCCAGGGAAGCAGGACCTCCCTTCTCCAGCCCTGGTGACAAAGGCTGAGGACTGCTAGTAGTACCTACTAGCTAACAGCTGAGATTTCTGTTTCATTTATAAGGTAGTTTAATGTTTATTTTATACATGGGATATAGAAATACATTTATTTTTTATATATTATCAAAATTATAACTTATCTTTAAAGGCAAATAAAGTTATACAAAAGCAAACAGCATTTTGAATGCCTGGCAGCATACCCAGACTGTCAGGCAGCGTCACCACCATGCACACACACCACTATTGTCACATGCCACAGCAGCTGGCAAGGGCACGGCACGCACAGGTCTGTGCCCAGCCCCAACCCTGTCCCCACTGGGTTCCCCAGGGAGGGAACAGGTCGCACAGTCTGTATGATATTGAAGATAATGCAAGAAATCATCCTATATACTTTGTCCTCTACTTCTGCAGAGGGTTGTGACAATACCCAGTCATGTTTCAGGCACAAATATCACCCTGGTTTTGTTGGAGTTGCTCCAGGGAGAGGGTGAGCTATGTTTATAAAGTCCTTTTGGAAGGATTTAGCACCATGCACTGGGCTGAGCATTTGAGGGGCAAATGACATCAGGCTGGGCTGTGGCTTTCCAGACTTAAATCCCAGTGACCTCCAAAAAGGAGACAGTATTTTCTGTCAGCTGTGCACTACGGAATCAAAGATGACCAACAGCCATCATGGGAGGAGAGCAGAGAAAAGAAGCACATCCAGCAAAGGAAGAGTGCTGGCTACATGCGAACAGAAACTCCTAGCATAGATGGAGATGCTCCTTGTCTCAGCCCCTCACATCTGGGCATCATGCAGCTGTGTTTGCTTTTATTTCTTTAATGCAGTTGCTGTTCTTCAACATCAGAGGGACACTGAGAACGTGACCCCCACAAAAGCAAGAGTTGTAAAGCGGAAAGCAGACAGACACCAGCCCCAAACTCATGGCTTATGATAAAGCCTCATTATTTGTGAGGCCTGGCTGCTGATTTTTTTTAAACCTCTTAGTGATGGCAGGCTTCATTATGCAGCAGCCAAATCCAATTACTCCATCTTTAGTTAACTGGTACCTCCAAAACCTATGAGCTGCACGAGCTACATCTCGAAGAACTTCCTTATCCAACTCCTCATGTACATTCAGAAGAGAGGAAGGAACTCCCAGGAGCACCACCAACACAAAACCGCCTCTAGATTCTGCACTGCACAGCAAAGCCACTTTGTGCAGCTGAGGAAGGTGCTAGAAATTCCAAGTTCTTTAGTGTTTCTTGTGCAGTAGTTCAATAAAGAAAATCCCAAAGCACACGAGAGGGCACTAAAGGCAGCACAACTAAGGTGTCACAACTTGCAAGGAGGATGAGTATCACTGTTTGCATGCAAGCCTCCCCTGATGGCCAGAGGTGAAGTAGACTGAGGAGAGGTGTTTCCCTATGGCCCACGAAGTTGAACCTGCTCTCTGGTACTTCATAGTGTTTAAAAGCAACTTGAATCCCCAAACATTGCCTCAACATGAATTCCTTCCCCATAGCAGCTCACCTGACAGCTCCAATATGTGGCAGCTACGGCAAAGGGGCAACTTTCACACAGCACAGGCTCTCTTGGGCTGCAGGCATCCCCAAATGCAACATGGGGACTAACTCAAAGAGACAGCCCCTTTTGCTGTGGGGTTGATGGATAAAGCAGGCAAATGTTTCCCAAAAAGCTTTCACTACCCAGCAGAGAAAGCAGTCACTGCTGTGCAAAAATGCTTGGTGGATGATTACAGGCATATCCCCCTGCCCAGAGATGAGTCCGCATGGATAGCATGGATGCATCACTGCTAGATCTGTGGGGTGCAGCTCTAACCTATGTCCACACACATTGCCAGCAGCCATACTGCTATCACCCACCCAGCCCAGTCAAAGGAGTCTGGTTAAAGCAATATCAAGTTAAAAGTAAGCAGCTAGTGCAGAACAGGAGAATCACAGAATGTTAGGGGTTGGAAGGGATCTCCAGAGATCACCAAGTCGAAGCCCCTCGACAAAGCAGGATCACCTAGGGCAGGTCACACAGGATCACATCCAGGCAGGTTCTGACTCCGCCCAGGAGCACATCCAGGCAGGAATGCAGAGAGGTTGTGGAGTCTCCTTCTCTGGAGAGAGACTCCACAACAGGAGACTTCACAACCTCTCTGCATTCCTGTCCATGCAAAGTGCTAGGTCATCTATTAACACAAGTTACAATGAACTGAGTCGAGAGTTAACTCCATCTCACTGTGATTTCCAACAGAGATCCAGCCTGCCCATTACACATACAAGTCTATTCTGCTGTTCCCTGACACACTAAAAATGAAACACAAGTGTAACCTATCCAAACTCATCCCTTTCTTTCCCCTCCTGCCCTGGGTATTCCCCACAGCATCTTCTCTCTCCTCAGTGCTGGAATTTCAACTCATGTCACATCTATGGAAAGGCAAGCAACAGCCACCCCAGTTTCCTGTTTCAGATTGGAGTCCTGCATTACTTCAACATTTCTTTCATGGAGGGAGAACTGCTACATCAAACAACTCCATTTCCTTGTGCATTGGGAGTAAGCCATTATTGCAGGCTATATACATATGGAGCAGCAATGCACACGTACACATATTTATATGTACACAAAAGAATATCAACAAACACAGTTTCTAGGGCAATAAAGGGGCAATAAGGTTAAGATGATGAACCTAATGTCAATGATTTGCCCTTCATGACAAGGAGGTGCAGCATTTAGAATCATAGAACTGGTCAGAGTTGGAAGGGACCACAAGGATCAGCCAGTTCCAACCCCCCTGCCATGGGCAGAGACACCCTACCCTAGATCAGCCTAGCCAGAGCCTCATCCAGCCTGGCCTTAAACATCTCCAGGGCCTCAACCACCTCCTTGGGCAACCCATTCCAGCCTCTCACCACTCTCATGTTGAAGAACTTCATCCTCATGTCCAGTCTGAATCTCCCCACCTTCTGCTTTGCTCCATGCCCCCAAATCCTGTCACTCCCTGAGAGCCTAAAAAGTCCCTCCCCAGCATTTTGTAGGCCCCCTTCAGGTACTGGAAGGCCACAAGGAGGTCACCTCAGAGCCTCCTCTTCTCCAGACTCAACAGCCCCCACTCTTTCAGTCTGTCCTCACAGCAGAGCTGCTCCAGCCCTCTGAGCATCCTCGTGGCCCTTCTCTGGACACACTCCAGCACATCCACATCCCTCTTGTAATAGAGTCTCCAGAACCGAATGCAGTATTCCAGGTGGGGTCTCAGCATAGTGGAGTAGAGGGGGAGAATCACCTCCCTTGACCTAAAACATGTCTTCACTCCAGCAAACTGGAACGAGCACAAATGCAGATTTCTGATACTTTACCAAATCTTCAGTGCCAGAAAAAAACCATTAGTAGAAACGGTGTCAAGGCAAAAGGTAAAATGTAGACTGCAAACTAGTCTGAAGTTTCAGAAGCCAAGGGATAAGTTTAAAGTGTTTGCAGTTTGAGTCACATATTTTCTTTTGAGAAGAGGCAGTTCAATGTTAGCTAAAGGATGTCTGTATTGCCTTAAGTGAGGAAGAGGCAGTTACAATTACTTAAATGAAGGAAAATATAACCTGATCCTATTGTACTACACAGAGACAGCTTAACTGAATCTCCTTTCAGCTCCTCACAGATCATAGAGCTCCTTCATTGTAGCTTAGCTCTAACACCCCTACTGTGTGGGAAGACTTACAAGAACAAAGCCCATCCTTCATCCTTGCTGGAAGCAGTTTGCCTCTAGCAAAGAGCTGCTTCCTGCGCACACTATCCCAAGAACATGTGAACAGCACAGTCCAAACCACTGCCTTTAAACTACAGTACATCTTTGCTATGCCAGCAGTAAAACTGTGATGAAGAGCTTGCTCTTTCAGCATGGAGAAGAGCACCTGCCCCTCTCTTTTGCCTACTCCCTGCTACAAAACAAGGTGATACCTTGTAATTCAAGCTAAGAAGCCAGTTTCCATTAAGTATGCACCTTTCTCCTTGATCCAGCACTTGCTGCCAGGCAAAAATCAGTTTGCATCTCAAGTCCCAAACAAGTTTGTAGTCATTCATTCTAGGTTTGTGCTCATTTTCCAGCAAGAATCAGTGTGAGAAAGGCTCTCCTCCCAGGCCAGGTTGATATCCTCACAGCACAGAGCTCTCCCCAGTGTTAAGCTGACCCCCCTGCCCTTTATCCCAGAAGAGATGTGAAGCAGGCACTTACTTTGCACAATGGGGAGCAGCAGTAGCCGGGCACATCCAGGGTGTTGGGCTCCGTCAGCGTGGCCATAGCAGGAGCACCTCTTGTCATGTCACATTGTCCTCACAGGGGGCTGTCAACAAGAGAGGAAGCAGAACAGTAGGTTGTCACATGTCCCCAACCTCGGTATGCCTTCGAAAACCACACAGCCCATGGGTAGGTGCTCTCTTAAAAAAGCCATCCAGCAGCTGGGATACTACAGATCATCATAGAGTGGGCTAGGTTGTAAGGGACCTTAGAGATGATCTACTCCAACCTCCATGGGCGGAGACACCTCTCAACTAGACTCAGCTGCTCATCAAGCCTGGCTTTGAACACCTCCAGGGAGAAGGCATCCACAACCTCCCTGAGCAACCTATTCCAGAGCCTCTCCACCCTCATACTGGAGAACTTCTTCTAAAATCCAGCCTAAACCTACTCTCCCTCAGCTTAACACCACCAAGCCTTGAAAAACTAAAATACTCGTGTTAGAAATCAGTACAGAAAAATGGTCACAACCACTGGGCTTGGAGCTGAGCATCGCTCAGGAGCAACCACAGATTCTGAGCTGTTCTGTGATAATTCGATGATAGCATTTTTGGGACAATGTCCAAATCTGTCTCAACAGAGACTGGAAGCAGATGCAAAGGGCACCTCCAAGCAAAATCTTGGCTGCTGCAATTTTACAGGCTCCCAGGGGGCAGCAGGAGGACTGAGGGGTTGCTGTGAGGAGAGGTGGGAGCTACACTGAGCTGGATTTCCCCACAGCCCAGAAGAAGGCTGCCATGGGACAGGCATCCATACTCATAGGTACTGGTGCCCACTGCTAACTCTTCTACACAGGGAAAGATGTTATTTTCATTTTGTCTTTGTTCATCACCCTCCACATTATTTTTTTCATTAGTTTTCCCCAGGTGAAGTCTGTTTGCCTGTGATGGTGACCAGTGAGTGCTCTTCTATCTATGTCCCCAAAACCCAGCTTTTCCTTTCTCTTTTTATCCCCATCCTGCTGAGGAGAAGACTGAGAGCAGCTGGGTTGGAGAGTGATGGGTAGACAGCCAAGGTCAACCCACCAATCAGGTCAAATTCAAATCTAAAAGAGATTCTGGACTCCTATTTTCTTTCTCAGATTTTTACACACACATCAAAAAACATCAGAGAGAGAATAAACAAGGTTTTGAAACTTCATGTGTCGGGAAGAGAATGCATAGTTTAATTATATACGATTCTTCATCCCTCTGAGCCTTTCCTGGCAGTAAGCCTGAGAGTCTGGCTTCACAGTGCAGCTACAAGAGATGGGCGGTGGAGAATCACTTCTTTGTAAACCTAAAAGAAATCATTTTCGTCACCATCTCGGTGCTGTAAATTGGCAGCCCAGCTCTATGGACTTCCTGGTCAACAGCTCTGGCTCCAGGTTCCAGCAGCACTACTTACAGCAGCAGTTCACCATCCCATCCTGCTTGTCTTGTTCTTCATGCCCTAGGGAAGGGATCACCTTTTTGGTAAAGCACAAGTGTTCTCACAAAAGCTCAAATATCTGAGGTCACTACAACTTGTCCCCTGCCAGAGCCTTTGACAAGTGCCATGAGTTCACCAGTCCTGTGTGGGACCTGACCCAGCACTGACAGAGGCATGGTCTTGCTCAGGGCATCTCTGACCCCCAGCACAGTTATACATATTCCTGCTTTGGCATTTGATATCCATACAAAGAAATTATTTCAGCACAACTTTTATCTGTGACCAAGCTTTGGACAGACAATGGCAAGAACAGCTTGTGGCTATCAGTCAACATTCAAGACCCAGAAATACCCTCAGCTGTGTTCTGACCTTCCCTTAGATGCTACTGACTCAGGTCACCAGTATGAAGCTGCAAGGATGCAGGTAAGGTGTAGGTGAGGAGGTCTCCTGCTTTTCAGCATCAGCCTGGTCGCCCCCTCCCTTCCCCCTGCCCAGCAGTATCATTGCACGTGGATTAACAGATGCTATCTAGGGTGGTGGGATGAGCACCCTCCTGGCAGAGCACCATCAGCCCCCCAAGTACCCTACATGTAATTTTTTTGCCTCCCTCTGCAGCACTGCATATTCACAACAAGAGGGTTCAACTTTGACTCTTTAAACCTTGACCAGAGCTGGGACAATAAATCCAAACAATTTGCAAGTGCAAAAGAGGAATTTCTTAAAAATAAAACTGAATTTTTCACATACCCTTGGCTTTATCTGGAGAGCAGTCTGGACAGTAAGACACAACCACCAGCACAAACAGGATCCCAAATACATTTAAAAGAGCAAAAGAGCCTCTCTGCAGTCGGATGACGATGCTGCTTCATTTGGATCCGCTTTCCAAACACTTACACAGCACCCCCTTCCAATCACAACATGCCACTTTGAAATGCCAGTACCACTTAGCTCCTGAGTCTATTAGACCATGAAGCAATAAACCCAGAGAAGCAAAAATAACCCAGATACCTACTTTAGCACCCAGTTGAGTTGACAGGTGTTATCCTGAGGGCTCAGTGGCAAAAGCATCCTCAGAAATGCCATCCCTTGACCTTTGAACAACAGGCGTCATGAAGCTGATCTCCAGAAACCGTAGGGGTCTTCCTAAAAGGTGCTAATATTAACTATAGCCCCTTTGTTTCTTTGCACTCAAGGTTTCTCCTCGTCAGCTTTCTGGTATTTGCCAGCGTGGTGCACGCTTTACTGGGCAGATATGGAGCTGCAAATTCCTTCATACTTCTCTATCCACAGCATTCTGCAGCTAAAGCGTTAGCCAGGCAGCAGATGAAAATGCCACTTACTGCTTATTCCTGCTGCAGTTTGTTGAATTAAAACCTCTTTGTTTGCAAGCTGTAAACAAATTCTTCTTAATCTTTCAATAAAAAATGTCAATTATGCTCTCTAACAATGTAACTTCATTGTGATGAAAGAAGGCATTGCTACTGCTCTAATCATGATAACATATCAGCTGCTTTTAGAGTCAATTCCTTTTTGTGCAAAATTGAATGACCATGCAATTATTCACATTTCAGACTAACAGACTGGGCTTTAGACTCACAGCCCCGCTGCCTTGCTCTGCAAATGCACACTTGAAAGCAGCAGAAAAGTCTCCAGAGCAGAAGTTCTGAGCTCAGAATGCAAAACAGCTTTACAATTCGCTCAGCACAGCCGGACTTGGGCCCAGGTTAAACTCAGCTACTTCATTAGAGAGCCAAGGAAGGAAAGCTAAATTCTCAGCATGCTATCCCAGGCCCGTGGCTTGCGTTTGGCTTCCCTGGGAGCCGTGTTTACATCCAGCTTCCTCATCCCTCTCTGGTTCCAGTGCATTTCCTGCAGAATCGCTGGCCACAGCAGATGTGCCCTTCAGGCATTTCAACTTTTTTTTTTTCTCTCTTTCTCATGCCAGTATTGATCCTATTTGTTTCCAGAATCAGCTGCAGCTCCCAAATCAGCGTCCGTAACTTTCCGCTTTGAGGTATTCAGGACATGCTTGCTGGGAAAGCATCTTCCATGGCTACCTGCTCAGACCCTCACTGACTTTCTCTCCCTGCCCTTCTACCATCCATTTTCTCCTCCTGCAGGGAGCTCCCCTCTACAACCAAGTTGTCAACCACCAGCTGATCTGTTCCATTAACTGCTTACATTCCCATCAGGGCTCTCGGCATCCTAACCAAGCTTTACTTGCACTTTCACACAGCTGCAGCCCCAGCATCTCAGCTCACTCCATAAGGTGCCTTTTCCCCTCTGCTTACCCTGTGCTAAATTCAGCCCCGTGGCTCTTAGCCCCTCCACATCTTCCTGCTCTCCATCTCTCTGTGGCAACAGAGGACAGCCTTTTCTGGCTCCCAGGAGAGGACAAAGCCTGCAACTGCGAGGCCAGTCCTCCACATTGGCCCTGCAGGCAGTGGTCCCAGTTCCACAGCTAAACAGATGGTCCAGCATCACTGTATGATTTCTCACTGGCCAAGCCACTCCTACGAGAACAGGGACTTCCCAGGTGCACAGAAACCTTTGGCAAGCCAGACATCTAAATAGCAAGCAGCAAATTAAGAACAACAGAATCAGCCCTCCAGAAAAGCACATGAAATCAACACCACTGGTGGTTTCCAGAACTGAACCCTAGTGTTTCCAAAATGCCTGGGGCAGGGAGCTACATCTCACCTCCAAGTCCAAAGAAAATGAATGCCAGATAGATAGCAACCCATTGCCTCCCTCCCCTCTTATCCTGCCCACAGAACAATAAAAAACCCAAACTGGTTAACTCGGTTACATCTTTAAGCAGTCCTTGTAATTCACTGCTTTTACTATATCACATCTTGTATTGCTGTCATTCCTCTTCCCCACTTACTTTAAAGCTGTTCTGATATGCAACAACAAGTTTTTGGGGAAGCTTGGACTGCTGATGTGACACACTCTTCACACACCTCTCCCTTGGTCTCCAAACAGCCTTTATCCTTGCCAACAAAAGGAGAAACGAAAGCAGAGTGGCAGTGAAACAGTCTTGGTCTCCCTCTATCTCTTTTCTTATTTGTTTAATATAGCTTTGGTTTTTGTTTGGTTTTAATTTCTGGTTTTTAGACAAAAATAAGATTTTGTTCAAAAGGCTTTTTGGGTGGATTCTGTAGGGTTTTTTTATAACCACTCAGGAAAGATCAAGGGTGAAAGGGACCTTCTTTCATTCCCAGCAAGATCCTACTAGCTGAGGTTCCTCAGCATTTGAGTCCTCAACTTTTGCACAGGGAACACTCCAGATGGAGCCTTTTGTCCATTTTTTATAGCCAATTCCTTGTGCCAGTGGCAAGGTTATTCTGGGGGAGCTCATGTTTACCATTTCTTACCACATCTGTTCCCTCTTCATAGCATACAGCTTTTTTCTCTCTCTAGGAGTACCTGGGCTGTGTGAATGAAGCCCTGAAACACAGGAGTGAAGCACCTGAAGGATATTAAAAGCATGCAACGATATGAAAATTATCTGGGCATTTCCCCTCTCACATAGACATCACCCAGCACATTTACAACACCTTCAGTGTACACCTGCAATGTGATAGTATCAGTGAGAGAAGGAAAACATTCAGTAAGCTTCTAGCGTTTTAATATCTTGCTTTACATCAGCTTCACAGAATGGATGTGAGGCTGAGATAAAGCAGACATCTGATTCCCCTTCCTACTCTCACTCCCAACAGACCATCTATATTCATGTAGAGGAAGAGGGCTTCTGGAATTGTTTTTTTCACGTGTGTGGGGGGGGTATGTATTACTTGACAAGCCTGAGAAATTACCTGGCTAAGCCCTCTATGACAGTTCAAAGCAGTAGAGGTCCTTTCTAGAGTAGCTCTTAAGTTTGCCTATAGCTGGACAACTAAATCCTCCTCTGCCTGACTCACTTCCTCCCCACACCCTTCTGTGATGATATGGCACCTAAGAGTCTTGAACAAACCCAGCTCACTTCACCAGGCACAAAGAGACAAATCACAACAATACTTCTCACCTACATTTCAGCCTGAAACTCCTTTTCAATAATCTGCTAATCCTAGATGCTGTTGATTTTCCAAGACGCAAGACTATGCTAATCAGGATCTCTGAAAGACTTACACACGATCCTATATTTACTCTTGAACTTTGTCAGTGTGAAAAAGGGAATATGTCACTACCAAGCTGCCACTGCATTTTCTCTGGATTATCATAAAATCAACCAGGTTGGAAGAGACCTCCAAGATCACCCAGTCCAACCTAGCACCCAGCCCTAGCCAATCAACTAGACCATGGCACTAAGTGCCTCAGCCAGGCTTTGCTTCAATGCCTCCAGGGACGGCAACTCCACCACCTCCCTGGGCAGCCCATTCCAATGCCAATCACTCTCTCTGACAACAACTTCCTCCTAACATCCAGCCTAGACCTTCCCCAGCACAACTTGAGACTGTATCCCCTTGTTCTGTTGCTGCTTGCCTGGCAGAAGAGACCAACCTCTACTTGGCTACAGCCTCCCTTCAGGTAGTTGTAGACAGCCCTGAGCCTCCTCTTCTCCAGGCTAAACCCCAGCTCCCTCAGCCTCTCCTCATAGGCCTTGTGTTCCAAGACTCCCACCAGCTTTGTCACCCTTCTCTGGACACATTCCAGTATCTCAACATCTCTCTTGAGTCTGAGTCAAGCACTAGTGCTGTCCAAATCTGTAGCCACCAAAACATCTCTCTAGCAGGCAAAATGAACATAGGTAGGATCACCCTTTCCTGGCAGACGAGAAGATAACTGCAACCATCTAGTGGGGGGGTTCTGAAAATCTTGGTACCTCCAGCCAGTAATACTTCTGTTGCACCTCTGATTTAAAGACCTTTCAACTTTCCAAGTCAAATGTAGGACCTAAACCTGAACAAGGATGTTGGTGTCTTTAAGGAACATCAAAACAAAACCCAGTAAATCCAAGTACCACCTAATGCATTGACTGAAGGGAAGGACCACCAAACACAACAGAAATGAAGCATCACAAAGCTATCAAAAGAGCAATGGAAAAGGTACATCTAAGATATGAAACCAGAAGAATCTCATTTTATTTCAAACTAACAACTTCATGTGAGGAGCTGCACTAGATCCTGTGTTACATTCAATGGAAGGCCTCGACTTTGATTTTAAGCTGGGGCTTTGAACCAAATCACCACATGAGATGTGCATGGAAGGGTTTTGGTTCAGCAGCTTGGAATCTATACCAGAGAGATTGCAATTTTGCAACAGTCCTTGAGTATCCACATGTTGACATAATCAGGAACATGATGCTGGATCATTACCCAGATGGAGAATGTTCTGGTTTAGAGTCAGCCGAAACATCAGTGTGTTTGTGAGATGCCTGGGAAGCTACAAGTGAAGTCTGTACCCCTGGTAAAATTCTGCAGTAAACAAGTCTTCCCTGGTGCAAGGCTGCCCAGTCAGTCTTTGCTCATTCCCCCTCAGAAAGCAGCAGCCTTCCCAGCAGGGATGCCATCTCCTTGCCCAGCAGATGTGTATCAGAGCTGCGTGGGAGCTGCCTGCGTGCTTCAGCTTGCAAAGGCAAGAGTATGCATGTCCTGGGCCTTGGGGACCTTGACAAGAGCTGTAGGTCACTGAGCACTCTGTGAGCAGTTTCAGGTTCATGTGATCAGATTCCACAACACCCACAGACTCACTGGGGAAAAAAAAACTGCAGATGCAAAACAATATGATTGTGTGGGCGTAATCTACTGCAGGAAAGGAGGAACTGCCGCTGACAGGTAAACTGACTCTGGATGAGGACTGACAAGGAAGACTAGAAAGAAAAATCAAAGCACTACAGGATTTAGTTCTAAATTTAAAGCAGGGATTCATGCAAGGGGGTTACCTTGTTACTGATCTGCATTCCTGCTGTGCAGAGCAAACATATATTCTAAAGCACAGAAGACACTCTGCACCACACTCGTGAGGTCTTCCTGGAGCAGGTCTGCATCACCTCAATCCAGGTGTATAGGGACATGCTTCATAGAATCATAGAATCAATCAGGTTGGAAGAAACCTCCAACGACATCCAGTCCAACCTATCACACAGCCCTGGCCAGTCAACTAGACCATGGCACTAAGTGCCTCATCCAGGCTTTGCTTCAATACCTCCAGGGACGGCAACTCCACCACCTCCCTGGGCAGCCCATTCCAATGCCAATCACTCTCTCTGACAACAACTTCCTCCTAACATCCAGCCTAGACCTTCCCCAGCACAACTTGAGACTGTATCCCCTTGTTCTCTTGCTGGTTGCCTGGCAGAAGAGACCAACCNCTTTCTACCAGCACCCCCAGGACCCTCTCTGCCTGGCTGCTCTCCAGCCACTCTGTCCCCAGCCTGCAGTGCTGCTTGGGGTTGGTGTAGCCAAAATGTAGAACCCTGCACTTGGCCTTGTTAAATCTCATCCCATTGGCCTCTGCCCATCCAGCCAGCCTGGCAAGGTCTCTCTGCAGGGCTCCCCTGCCCTCCAACAGCTCCACACCTGCTCCTAGCTTGGTGTCATCTGCAAACTTACTGATGCTGAACTCAATCCCCTCATGCAGATCATCAATAAAGATATTGACCATAACTGGACCCAGGACTGATCCTCGTGGAACACCACTGGTGACAGCGGCCATCTACGGATGTATTTTGGCAAGTTAGCACAATACACTTCCCAAAAAGGACACAGAACAACATAGGTAGTGCAAGATTTCAGAGTACTGAGGGGAGAAACAGCCAATGCAGGAGAGCTATCCTAGGCTACTCTAGGTGCCACCTAACTCCAAGACCTGATGGGTTTTATTTCTACATCCAAATTTAATCTGTTCATCACCAAGAAAAAACTGTTCCAAATAACTCTGACCCCATAAGTTTTGGTTTCTGTAGCTCTGTGGATTCTGAAATATAGAGAAGTCAAACATTAAGGAGGAAAATATTACATGTAATACAAGTTCACAACTTGTTTTCTTCCCATCTGCTCAGCATAGTGCACTCAGCACCACGAGGAATTCCTTTAGAAGTGGAAAACTATCTCCAAATATTCCTTTTTTTAACCTGTTTGGTGACTCCAACACAGACCCAGGGCTGTTGATACATTTCTTTCCAAAAC
Organism: Tricholaema leucomelas; assembly: GCA_013400475.1. NCBI lineage: Eukaryota > Metazoa > Chordata > Aves > Piciformes > Lybiidae > Tricholaema lacrymosa > Tricholaema leucomelas. Next base: position 99,445 of record WAAF01009151.1, on the reverse strand, counting down.
TACAAAAGAGGAAAGGTCTGTACCTTGAGGATTTGATTTTGCCACTGCTAAATTTAAACCTGACAGTCTCATTGCAGATCATTGCATAAACCCAACTGCTTATCCCCTGCACGATAGTCACTTTTGACCTAACTAAAGCATATTTCTTGGCCCCATTTTCTGCTGCCATCCTGCAAGGAAACAAATACCCAAGAAGATTAAAGGAGATACATAAATACTGGAGAACAGAGAATAGCAGGCTACAGATTTGTGGTTTCTCAGTACCATATTTGGGGGTGCTGGTGGATGAGAAGCTGGATGTGAGCCAACAGTGTGCACTTCCAGCCCAGAAGGCTAATGGCATCCTAGGCTGCATCAAAAGCAGTGTGGCCAGGAGGTTGAAGAAGGTGATCCTGTGGCTCGGCTCTGCTCTGGTGAGACCTCACCTGGTGTACTGCATCCAGCTCTGGAGCCCTCAACACAGAAAGGACATAGACCTGATAGAGCAGGTCCAGAGGAGGGTTGGAATACCTCCGCTACGAAGACTGGCTTAGGGAGCTGGGACTGTTTAGCTTGGAGAAGAGAAGGCTCCAGGGAGACCTAATAGCAGCCTGAAGGGGGCCTACAAGAAGGCTGCAGAGGGAGTGTTTACAAAGGCCTGCAGTGACAGGATGAAGGGCAATAGTTTGAAATTACAGGAGATTTAAACTGGATGTTAGGAACAAGTTCTTTACCGTGAGGGTGGGGAAACACTGGAAGAAGTCGAGGCCCCATACCTGGAGATGTTCAAGATCAGGCTCAACAAGACTCTGAGCAACCTGAGGTAGCAGAGAGTGTCCCTCCTCACTGCAGGGAGGTTAGACTAGATGACCTTTGGAGGTCCTTTCCAACCCAAACCATTCTATGATTCTATGAAATCAGGTGAGGGACACTTGGTCACACAAAGGCACGTACTCCATCCACAAGCCAGCTGTGCTGCTAAGTGTGGTTACAGACTGGTTTAAAGAAAGCTCCCACTTGCCTGCATGCTCTTCCCACAACTCAGAGGAGGCACTAGACAGAGAAGCAAAGGCGCACAGCACCACAGATTTATTTACAGACTGCACAGATAGGCAGAGCAGCACACTGCTGAAAACAAAAACCAAGGCTAAACTCCTCTGCACAAACTATCCTCTCATGAACAGGCAAGGAGATAAGGGGGAAAACAGGCGAAATTCAGGTGATTTTTCTTTTTTCCTCTACGCAGCTATTTTGGTGACCCAGGGACAGACTTGATAATCTCTATGTAGCCCTGACACAGACATAGGAGACCCTGTAGCAGCTCCTACATTCTCTCTTGTTCCCAGCATCAAAAGAATTCAGTCACAGCCAGAATTCGGGCAGTGTGGATTGAAGTTTATGTGCATTCAGATGCACTAATGTATTTTTGACACACGTTTTGTGGAATCAGAGTTTTGTCCTTTACTTTCATCTATTAAACATGCCTGCTGCACCCAGGAAAGTTTGACATCATGATACACTTGAAACCAAGGTAGCAGAGGGGGAAGCATCACTGACCAAAGTCCATTACTTTTATTTTACCTGTTGATTTATTGTAAAACCTTTGAAGCGCTGAAGGAATATGCCCACTAGATAGGTGCAACAACAGCATCTCAACATCCCTCGAGCCTGGCCAAGCCAAAACTAAAACACACAAAAAATCCTAAGAAACTGGTGATAGACTTCACTTGTAGTGCAGTAGCTTCATTGAACCATTGCAAAAAGACACATCTGGGGTTTATTTTGTTTTGTTTTCACTCTCCCATGTGCATTACAGATGCATTGCAGGAACTACAGAATCAATTAGGTTGCCGTATGCCAAGATATAATGCCAGTGGGAGCAGAAACACTTCATGCAAGTTAACAAAGAACAAAATTCCACAATCTTGGTTGGTCAAAAACCAGCTGCTCCCTGAAAACAGGTACCTGTGTACTGGTGCCTAGCCAAGCTATCTTGAATCACCACTCATCAACTCTAGTGCGCACGCCTGGCAGCGCTGAAATGACTTGACCTCTCATTTTCACTTCTGTCCAACATTATGCAACCTTTTTGCTACTGCAGTAATGAGGGCGGCTCCCTTCCCACTTCCATCTTCAGAAAGCATGAAAGTCACATCACACTGAGGTGCCAGTTCCTTCACTGTTTCCTGCAGGACCCTAGAAAAGCTGGAAGGAAAAGGAGAGAACAGAACATTTTAGCAGCTGCTTTTTGGTCTCAGATCTTTGTGTTTATCTGTTAACAAAGAACCATAACCTAAGCCAACATGTTCCACTGGCTCTCCACAGGTTGTCTTTCCATTTGCTTTTCACCCTACTCATGAAGGGGACAAGCTTCTGTGCACCGTGAGGGGGACAAGCTTCTGTGCACCATTAGATTGTAATTTCTATTACTCCACTTTAGTTTTGTTCAGCATGATGCAAGACTCTCCCACACAATCACAGAATGGTTTAGGTTGGAAGGGACCTCAAAGATCATCTAGTTCCAACTCCCTGCCATAGGCAGGGACACCTCCCACTAGAAAAGGTCCCTTGCCTTTAGAGATCTGAGGGAGCTGTCTTCTCTCAGTTCAAAAGCTAATGCATCTCCGTCCATACCTTGCTCACAAAATATTGACCCAGCTCCAAAAATTCAACACAGCTTTCCATCTGGGACACCCAGTTACTGCAAAAATCCCCTCAAACATTGGAAAATAAATACTATAAGAGCAAGTTCACTCAACACCCTAGGAAAAAAAGTGCCTGATGGAGCTATCTGGACTTGACTTTGCATTTTTTGATCTTTTGTCTAGGCAAGGGAAATGTCAGGGTGCAGGGGAATATGTTAGATCTTAATCCTCTCTCTTATTATTACCATCTTGACAGAGAGCTGGTACAGGGAAGCGGTTCCAAGGTACTCACTGTGGATGCAGCTTGTACAGAGTTCCATCTACTCCAACAGTGATTTGCAGGTGCTCCACACCTCGGTTTTCTCTCTTCTTCTCTACGATAGCTGCCAGTCCTGCTCCACAGAGCTGAGCAGCTCTTCTTGAAACAGCTCCACACACCTCTTTCACAATGATGCTGTCTTCACACGTGCTGTCCAGGCCAAGCTGCTGCAGAATTCGACGGACTTGGAGGAGAGCGAGCCGGTCACTGCACAGGGGAAGCACATGCAGCAGCAAGGCATGAGGGGAAGCTTCAGCAAGCATGCAAATACCAGTCCTACAGCTGGGACTCAGCCATAATTCAAAGGATATGGGACCACTTCAACAACTCTCCAACTGTTTGAAGGCAGACTTCAGTCAGCATTCAGATTGAAATCTTGCTGCTGGCTTGCCCTTTACTACATTAGGCTACATTTCCGGAAGGCACAAACAGTAGTTATTCACCTAACTCCAAAAGTCAAGAAGGAGCTGAGCCGTATCAGCTACCTGACCATGTTATTTTTTTGATCTCAAGGCTGAGACACTATCTTCCAAGGTTTTCATCAGTAGAAAGAGTTTTCAAATGGCCTGGAAGGTCATTGCAATCATGTGTAGATACACAGAGGTAGCCACATATTCACTGAGCATTTGTACATCAAGGACTTTATAAGTAAGTGGTATTTTAAGTCCTACAAGAAACATTCCAAATATAATGATGCAGAATGCCAAGGCATCCAAGATAGCACAGTTGTGTGGACAGGAAAAGATAATTCACATCATTACAGAATAATTCTGGAACTCCCTCAGTTCCTCGCTTTCGGCTTCTATTCTGGCGATGGGGCAGGAGGTGCACAAAGAAGAAAACTGGAATGGACTTCTTGAAAGAAAGGGCTCCACATCCTTGAGGACTATTTTCTAGACATTCCAGAAGCTCTAAGTGATTTAAATCAAGTAAACCTAACAACTTTACCTCTCGATCTGAGACAGGAATTTCGTTTCAAATATGCCTCTTTTCCTGAGCGATTCCGAAATCTGTCCTCTGAACAGCAGCCCTTGTTTGGTTAAGTCGATCAAAATTTGCCTCACTATTTCACCTAGGTACATTCCACTGGTCATTTTTTCATACCTGTTGTGTTATTAAAAAGAAAAAAAAAAGTGATTTGAAAGAGATGAGTGTTAAATGCATATATAGTAGAAGTCCTATCAACTCAACTCCAGCTCTGGAGCCCCCACTACAAGAGGGATGCGGCCACACTGGAGTGTGTCCAGAGAAGGGCCACAAGGATGCTCAGAGGGCTGGAGCAGCTCTGCTGTGAGGACAGACTGAAAGAGTTGGGGCTGTTCAGTCTGCAGAAGAGGAGGCTCCCAGGTGACCTCCTTGTGGCCTTCCAGTATCTGAAGAGGGCCTACAAAAAAGCTGGGGAGGGACTTTCTAGGCTCTCAGGGAGTGACAGGACTAGAGGGAATGGAGCAAAGCTGGAGGTGGGGAGATTGAGACTGGACATGAGGAGGAAGTTGTTCAGCATGAGAGTGGTGAGAGCCTGGAATGGGTTGCCCAGAGAGGTAGTTGAGGCCCCATGCTTGGAGGTGTTTAAGGCCAGTCTGGATGAGGCTGTGGGCAGCCTGATCTAGGGTAGGGTGTCCCTGCCCATGGCTGAACTAGATGATGTTTGTGGTCCCTTCCAACCCTGACTGATTCTGTGAAAAATGGAGGAAAATCTTGCAGAGCAACAGCCACTGAATTCCACCTTGCAATCATCAAAAAAGACCTGTTGCTGTGACTCCAAGTGCAAACAAGGTATTTCCTGATGTTAAACAGTAACAGAACCAGAATAAAACCTTGCAATATTAAACAGAACACAGTGTTAAAAGCAGAACTCGCACTGAGGCAAAACATTTCCCTGTCCCACTCATGTATTTATCAATGAGTCATGTGTAATCAATGTTGTCTTTACCAAACAAAGAACGGTCAAGTTCAGTTCATCATCTTGCACAAACTGTATTTTAACTTTAAGAAAACACTCCAAGGGGAGGAACACAGCAAGGCCTACACTTAACAGAGAAATCTGGAGAGCTGCACTGTTTGCTAATCACCCCAAGAGGAGAAGAGTGCTGTGGTAACAGAAACAACGTCTGGCTTTGAACTTTTTCTGGGTAACTGCATTGCTTACTGTGCAATAAAAGAGATGTAATATTAAAATTGCCTTTCTGATTATTCACTCACAAAGCACATTTTAAAAAGCAGCCAGGGCATCTCAAAAGACTGACTTGATTGGGCTCTTAGCACCAGTACCATCATATTTACCTCTGTTTTCCTGGGTTTAGTGAACCTTCATCTACTTCTGTATCATATTTTGTTCTGATGTTGTCGATGCAGCCATTGTCACCAAATCCTCCCCATTCGGTGTTGATGCACATTTTCCCTTCGTTTCCTTCCACTATTTCTATGTTTTTCATGTCCTCCATGTAGCACACATTGCTGCCTGTTCCTAGGAGGAAATAAATTGCAAGGCTTCAGCCAGAAAAAGTGAAACAGCAGCTGAAGCAGATGGAAGATGAATGCAGTGATCATCTGAAAAGATCTATTCCCCACAACCCAAGTTTTGAAGATCTCTCCGTTTCTTACAGGAGCAAGTGCTAGCCAGTAAGGCTAAGACTGCTTTAACCCAGCACAGCAGAGCATTATCAAGCAAAAATGGCCCCACACAGAAAGTTCCCAGCACAGAGGAATTTCCCTATTTCAGGTGGGAAATTGCTTTGGCAGTCACTGTCAAGTACTGATCCATCATTGCTGCCAGTGTGGTTGCAAAGCACCACAAATAAGCTTGCATGACAACCTGCCCCCAAAAGCAAACACTGGCCAGAGCCTAGCAGCCAGTCAAGCAAGTACCAAGTCTGAAACGATATGGTGAACAAGGCCTCATCACTTGGGTTGCATTAACTGATAAAAGGAGCTCTTCTCCAAACAAAAAGAGATAGCTGGTGCACTCAGCCAGCCAGAAGAATCTAATTTTCTACTGTGGCTTCATATCTTACATCCTTTGATGGCTGAAACCTTGGAGGTAGCTGCTAGGGGAATCATCTAGAAAGCCCCAAAAGAATTCATTCAGATATTGCACAGCCTGTGACCACAGTAAATACCAATACACTTGTCAAAACAAGGATTCATGCTTTGCCATTCTCAGATGCTTTTACTGTGTATACACTTGCTGGGTGCCACTAGAGATATGATCTGAAGCCCTGCAGATTTAGGATGGTGCCTGCTGCAGGTGTTATGATGTTCTGTGTTGGAGACCACACCAATCTGCCAGAAACCCCAAGTGACTATTAACACAACATATCAGCCTCAAATACAAGATGCTGTTTTGCAAATTCCAAAGTAGGTTGTGAAGCCCAGCACCTGCATAAATGCTCTCTTCTAAGAGTGGCCTCTTCAGTGTCACTGTACCTGCAATAAGGCCAATCTCACAGTTGGGATCCTCATATCCGCATGTCATCATTGTCCCAACGGTGTCATTCACCACTGCTACAATGTCCAAGTCAAACTCCTAAAACACAAGTCACAGTCAGTAGCAGGGTCCCAGAGGAGGAAGGAGGGTGCATTAGTTACACCAAACAGAGCAGAAAAGGGCCGCTCACATTTCTTCTCCTGATAGCCTCTCTCAGCATATCAACAACATCTTCCCCCTCACAGTCCGTTGCCTTGAAACCTTTTGTCCATCCCACAAGTGTTCCCTGAAATGGAAACGGACAAAAGGTGAAGGCAGAGAAAACTTCACATTCCAAGCATCATCGGTCTTCTCTTGTGTCCAACAATTACCACTCCCCTTTTGTGTCATGTTTTAATTATGTACTTCATTGGGCATGCTACGGTGAGAGCCTAGTGCAGAGTTTGCCACCACTGCTATGGAATTTGTTTCCTCTTCATTTGTCAAGACCTAAGTAATGTGCTGTAGGTTTGGAAAGCACATTGAGTAGTCTCCCCACAAAGAGACAGGTTCCATTGCTATATTCTCAACTGTGATCTGAAAGCTGAGCCAGAGCAAGCTAGTTTCCTCACTTAGAAGCAGTTGTGAAACCCATCAAGACATAAAAACATCCAATAAAAACAGCAGCCACTTTAGTTGCTCAATATCCTACATATTTGACTAGAATTAAGCAGCACAACCCTCCCCTCCTTGGAAATGCATCAGAATACTCAAGATTTCTATTGATTTTTCTTTTCAATTATATTTTTTAGTAACTGCAGATCTGCAAAGATGAAGATACGATCTTCATTGCAAAGCCAAGCTTTTCTGAACAAGCAAGCTCAGTTCTGCCCACTGACACTCAATAAAAAGAACCTAATGTCATGCAGAAGTTAACACAGTCAGAGCTGTGAAGCACAGTCATGAAAACACTTTGGGACTGCAGCTGAGCAAGTAGGAGGTGGAGTCTGTTATCTCTTTCCACTGAACATGAGCCAGCAGTGTGCCCAGGTGGCCAAGAGAGCCAATGGCATCCTGGCCTGCATCAGGAATGGTGTGGCCAGCAGGAACAGGGAGGTCATTCTGCCCCTGTACTCTGCACTGGTTAGACCACACCTTGAGTACTGTGTCCAGTTCTGGGCCCCCCAGTTTAAGAGGGACATTGAGATGCTTGAATGTGTCCAGAGAAGGGCAACGAGGCTGGGGAGAGGCCTTGAGCACAAGCCCTATGAGGAGAGGCTGAGGGAGCTGGGATTGTTTAGCCTGGAGAAGAGGAGGCTCGGGGGAGACCTTATTGCTGTCTACAACTACCTGAGGGGTGGTTGTAGCCAGGAGGAGGTTGCTCTCTTCTCTCAGGCGGCCAGCACCAGAACAAGAGGACACAGCCTCAAGCTACGCCAGGGGAAATTTAGGCTTGAGGTGAGGAGAAAGTTCTTCACTGAGAGAGTCATTGGCCACTGGAATGGGCTGCCCAGGGAGGTGGTGGAGTCGCCGTCCCTGGAGCTGTTCAAGGCAGGATTGGACGTGGCACTTGGTGCCATGGTCTAGCCTTGAGCTCTGAGGTAACGAGTTGGACTTGATGATCTATGAGGTCTCTTCCAACCTTGGTAATACTGTGATACTGTGATACTGTGAAGAGTTAAGGCAGCGTAAGAGATTCCTGAGCTATTAAAAATGTGTAGCCACTTTGCTATCATAAGAGTTTAATCTTTATAGAATAAAAACAACTAACATCCACCTCTTACCAGATACAAGAGGCAAACATTCTACCTCCCGTATGCATATAGGATGACAACTTCCTGATGAAACAACTAATTTGCACAGCAGAGTAATAACCCCCCTATAAACCGGGTGAAATCCCTCCAAAGGCCAATTTGTACAAGTAGATGTGCATATATATACACACACACATACAGCTTCTCAACCTCATAAAGGTCTACTTGGAAGAAAAGATTTAAAAGATCTTTTTGCTTTCAAAAGATCTTTGGAGATCCAAACCAGGAAGTTCAGTCACCCAAAGTTATTTACCAAGCAGATGCACAGCTGCCATTTGACCCATTCTGTGCTGCAGTTCTTACCTTATCAATGCTGGCTTGCCTACATGGAAAGGAGAAGGTGAAGCCCAGAGGCAATCGAGCACCTTTAAGCCCCATGTACTCCAGAAAGTCTGCTATGCACTGGACAATATGGTCAAAGAGCTGGAAGAAAAGAGATAACATTTAAATCTCACAGGATTGCCATGCAATGGGCCTTAGCTGGCTTGGTTAAACATTCAGTGGAGGTTACCTCTTCCCCTGTCCCTTGCATGATCTCCAAAGGAATAGCGAAGATTTTGTTATACATTTGCACTGATCTTCTTCTCCCACTTCTGATTTTGACCAGCAGAACCCTGAAGTTTGTCCCACCAAGGTCAAGCGCAAGGAACTTTCCTTTCTCTGTAAAAGAAGGAAGGCATTTCATTTGGGAGCTGCTTCTTGCATGTTTGTCAGTCAGAAGAGCATACTTTTGACACATGTCCTCAAGAAACTTCATCTGTGCCAGTGACAGCACACCACTCCCTGTGGAATTTATCCCATCAGCACGCTAGCATGGGGCTGAAGGGCCAGCCAGATCACATTGCAGGAAGCACCAGTTTGCCAGCAGGCACCACCAAAATAACTGACAAGTTCCCTGGGAAAACAGACAAGCAATTTTCGTGAACCACGTCCAAGTGATCAGGAAATGACTTCACCTGTTCCATCTGGTGTCCCACAGACATACGTGGGTAACATCTTCACTGAGGCACTGGCTTGCGTCTCTCGCTTTAGCCCATACTCCAGCTCAGTCCTCATTTTGTTCTTCACTTCTCTTAGCGTGTCCAGGGACAGCAGAAATGGTGCGAGAGCAGCATCGATTTGCTTGCGCTGAGCGGCCAGCCTGTACCCCACCGCCGTGACCATGGCAGCCCCTGTCCCGCTGCCTTTCAGAGAGAGGACAAAGCGAACATCACAGTTTGGCACCAGCCTTCTCACCACCTTGTGCAGGCGTTTGGCATATCTACAGGAACAAAAGAGAGTTTCTTGTCATGCTTTACTTCACGTGTGCACATCCAACAGCAGGAGTGCAGAAACACAGTCGAGAGCAGCACAAGGTTAGAAATCAGTCTAGGAAATGGGTACAATGATCCTGATTTCTGGCTGTTCTGCAGCACCTGAAGGCTTACAGGAACATGAGGACACCTCTAAACAAGCGCCAGTGCACAGCAAGAAGGACACTGGAGAAAAGCCAGGCAAGAGTGGAGAGTCACAGTCTCAAAGGGTAAGAGTCTCCATCTGGAATCAGACTACCGTAGAGTTTGGGAGAGGTGTTTGAGAAAGCTTCCAGTTTGGGTAAGTGTAGATTCAAAGCAGGGTGTGCGACACGGTGCAGGGAAAGTAAAAACCCACAGTGAATTACATGTGCCTGGAGGCCCAGCACTCATTTGAGGAATCTCTTTCCTAGACACCACTATCCCATGTGTCATGTTGTTCCCACCCCAAGTCCTAAAGCTCCTAAGACAGCTTTGTAATAACTAAGCCGGTCTGATCCTCTGCGCTCCACCAGACCTCACCCCAGTCCTGCAGCGAAACCGTCAGCTCCCTGAAAAGCCACACATACACATGCAGATGGAGACCCTGCAACATCAATATGTGGCCAAATTACCAAATCCTCTTTAGCTACTTACTGAGGGTGGAATTTATAAAGCCCTCCATCGATCCCAACAGTGGTTCGCATCCTTAACAGCTTTTTATTCTCTCTCAGTCGGGTCAGTATGGCCGCAAGGGCAGCAGCACAGAGGTTGGCCGAGCGGAAGGAAATGATGGTGCAGACATGCTGAACAGCAATGCAGTCCTCTTCAGAGGGAAACAGGTTCAGCTCTGTAAGGATCTCTTTTGTGTTGCTCAGACCTTCCTTATATCTATCCCAAAACCAAAAGAACACATCATCTAATGCAAGGATATTAAGGCAACACATAAACCAATAATTGCATGTTGGCCTAAAGAGAAATGAGAGGAGACCAGGGCACAATCCTTCAAGGCAGCATCATCACTGGTTTCTGTAAACCAGTGATTTCTTTTCCACAGTATTCCAAAGAGTGCCCAGAGGAGAAACCAGATTTTTAAGAGGCTGCCTCCTGGGGTTCAGATTTTTAAGGCATGCCAATTAGGCAGCCAAGAATCCTAGAATGGTTTGGGTTAGAAGTGACCTTAAAAATCATCTAGTTCCACCTTCCCTGCCATGGGCAGGGACACTTTCCACTAGACCAGGTTGCTCAAGGCCTCATCCAATCTGGCCCTCAACACCTCCAGGAAGGGGGCATCCACAACCTCCCTGGGCAACCTGTTCTAGTGTCTCACCACTCTCACTGTAAAAAATTTCTTCCTAATATCCAATCTAAATCTGCCCTCCTCAAGCTTCAATCCACTCCCTTGCCTTTAGTCCACAGGAGGAGAAAACAAGAATAGATATACAGCTCCACTCAAGACAACAAGGAAATGACTCCTGAAGTAACAATAGGAAGAATTCCTCTTCAAAACATCAGTAGCCATCCATCAGCTGACCCAGCATCTGTCCTACCTCTCTACAACACCAGTATTCACACATCATGGCAGCTGAAAACTGCAACAATCACCTCAAGTGCCCAGGTCTCCAAAGAGGTTGTTTAAACAGGTCTAGGCTGGATGTTAGGAGAAAGTTCTTCCCAGAGAGAGTGATTTGCCATTGGAATGGGCTGCCCAGGGAAGTGGTGGAGTCGCCATCCCTGAAGGTGTTGAAGCAAAGCCTGGATGAGGCACTCAGTGCCATGGTCTAGTTGACTGGACAGGGCTGGGCACTAGGTTAGACTCTTGGAGGTCTCTTCCAACCTGGTTGACTCTCTGATTCTATCACAAAGAACCTACAATTTTAACAACACATTTGCTGCTGAGGCACTTAGCTAAAACTTTACCTCCCACCAATTGCTGCTTGCAGAAAGATAGACTTTTATCCTAGGCAAAAGCAAAGTCAAGTTGAACAGTTCAGGATGGTTTCCAGTGCTGACAAATAATAATGTTCATTATCATTGCTGTGCTTCTGAAAGACTAACAGCCACCCCCAAACAACATATTGCAGGTTCTTACTTCTCCATTGCATAGACATGTTTCATTTCAATCTTGCCCTTGGTGAGCAGAGCTGTTGACACTTTCCCATTGAAGAGCAGACCTTCCTTAGTCATTTTTAGGAGTACGAGTCTTACAAGTTCCCCCAGATAGAGGCTGCTGATCATCTTCTCAAACCTGAAATGGGCCATAGGAAGGATTACAGGTGCTTACCAGCAAGCCAGAGCTACAAAAAGTTCAAGTACGAGCATCTTATGTTCCTATGCAGGTTGAGGACATTTAAGCATGTACAACTGGAGTTTGGGAGCTAAGTTGTAGATGGGATGCCATTTTGAGTTCCTGGGACCCAGAAACAGTTCAAGATAAGTGAGTGATTAAAAGAGAATTTTCAAAAGACTTGCAAGTAGCTGAACTAGTAGAACTAGTTTTGATCTACCAGGCTTTAAATATGCCCTTCATTTACCTTCGTCCTCTCTTGACCCCTCTGCAGCATCACACCAGAGTAACCACCTGTTTTTAACTGCAGCAGCAACCCCTTGACCTGTGAGGCAGGGAAGTGTCAAAGGTACCCACCCGTCCCAGAAGAGAAAGGTCTGGATAGGACAGGTCCAACTTGAGCTCACTTAATTCAATTCCCATTCCAAAGGGAGCCCTGGTACGGGCTGGTGATGCGCTCAGAGAACTCAGACTGCCAAGGCAAATCAGGCAGGGAATCACTTACAATTGCTTTCCAGGATTGAGAGATCCGAGATCGAGCTCCCGATCGAACTCTGTGCGGAGGTCATCCAAAGCACCATCATCTCCAAAGGCACCCCACTCTGTGTTGATGCACATCCTCCCTTCATCCCCTTCCACCAGGTCAATGTGCCTCATATCCTCCATGTAGCACGCGTTAGTGCCAGTCCCTGTGCGTGTTGGAGACAGTGTGCACAAGTTACCTGTTTGCTCTGGCTTAAGTTGACGTGCTAGGAAATAAGTCAACCTATTGTCTTGGGAAGAACATATACATAACCTTGTGGTAGAGGATGCTACTACAATCAAGTCACCTGCACTTGTTCAGTAATCATTCCACAGTGAGTGAAAGAAATCTGGAAATTAATCTAAGGTCTGACTCATTTAAAAAACGTTTTTCTTTGTCAAATCTACTTCTGTGTGCCTTAAAGAAGCCACCACAGTGCATGAAGTGGAGACACTGTAGAAAGTGTAGCTGATCCTAACTACCAGACGTGAGAGGAATTCAGCTTTCTCTGAACAGACAAATGGTCATTTTCTATACAGTCAGCAGAAAAGTTTAGTATGCTGGTCACAACTGAGCCCAGACAAAATGGGGACTGTGGTATTTGATGGCAATGTGATCAGCATAAAACCAGCTGCTCTACAGAAGGCAGCCAGGCTTGAAAATATGACCATTGTTTTTCCTGTTTTCTTCCTGCTCCATCTTGCACTGGGACACTCCTTTTTACTCCAGATTCATTAGGATTAAATACACGAGGTGGGGAATAAAAACAACTTCTTAGTGAACAGAAATAATTACCAATTATGAGGCCAACTTCGCAGCGAGGGTCATCATAGCCACAAGTCATCATGGTCCCCACAGTGTCATTGACCAGAGCCAAGACATCAAGGTCTATGTCCTAACAGCATAAAAATGGGCAATTAGCAGGGAAAGAAAAAAGCAGCTTAGAAAGCTTGCTGTGTGCTAAAGCAACAGGCAGACATACTCCTTGGAAGGTCTGCTTTGGGAATGCTCTCCAGGTGGAAGACACACCATCCCCACAACCCTGCACCAAGCATCTTTGAATTCTCAAGTGCTTGGCCCATCAGTTTTTTTCTCCCAATCCAATCTTGTTTGCCAGAAAAGCAACATGTTATGGGTTTGGACTGTGTGACATTCTAGCACACGTCTATCTTGTGGGCTATGTGATCTGATCACAGAATGGTTTAGAGTGGAAGAGACCTCGGAGATCATTTACTCCAACCTCCTTGCCATGGGCAGGGACACCTCTCAACTAGACTTGGCTCCTCAAGCCTCATCCCACCTGGCCTTGAACACCCCTACAGAGGAGGCATCCACAACCTCTCTAAGCAACCTATTCCAGAATCCCACCATCCTCGTACTGAAGATCTTCTCCCCAAAATCCAGTCTAAACCTACTCTCCCTCATCTTAAAACTATGCCCCCCTTGTCCTGTCACTAGACACCCTTATGAAAAGTGCCTCCCCGTCCTTCCTTCAGGCATAGGGAGACAGTTATAAGTCCCCCCAGAGTCTTTTGTTCTCTACATTGACCAACCCCAGCATGAGCTACATGATCACTTTACGTCCCACCACATGGGACAGAAAATACACATGGATAAATGCAGCCACTCCTCACAAGGCCATACACCAACCTCACACTCAAGTAAAAAAGCCTTTTTGTCAAAGCTATGTAGTTTTCTTTCATAGTGAGGTCTCTTGATAATGTAAAATTAAAGTCATCAAAGGATTGCTGTAACTCAGATGTGAACACTAGCAGGGGGGGCAGGCTTCATGCAAGGAGTTTGAGATCCTTTGTTCCTATTAGTTACAGCAAGACTGATACAGAGAAAGAGATGAATGTCCAATGACAGGACAAAGGGCAGTGGGTGCAAGCAGGAGCAGAGGAGGTTCCATGTAAATGTGAGGAAAAACTTCTTCACTGTGAAGGTGACAGAGCCCTGGAACAGGCTGCCCAGAGAGGTTGTGGAGTCTTCTTCTCTAGAGACATTCCAAACCTGCCTGGATGAATTTCCGTGTGACCTACTCTAGGGGATCCTGTTCCAGCATGGGGTTTGGACTGGATGTGGCCAAGAAGACCAATGGGATCCTGGGGTGTATTAAGAAGAGCGTCCAGCAGATCAAGGGAGATTCTCCTCCCCCTCTACTCTGCCCTGGTGAGACCTCATCAAGAGTACTGCATTCAGTTTTGGGCTCCTCAGTTTAAGAGGGACAGGGATCTGCTGGAGAAGGTCCAGCAGAGGGCTATGAGGATGATTAGGGGACTGGAGCACTGCTTGATGAGGAGAGGCTGAGGGACCTGGGGCTGTTTAGTCTGGAGAAGACTGAGAGGGGATTTAATAAATATCTGAGGGCTGGCCAGGATGGGGGGGACAGGCTCTGCTTACCTGCTCCCTGTGATAGGACAAGGAGCAATGGATATAAGCTGCAGCACAGGAGGTTCCACCTCAACACAAGGGAGAATTCCTTTGCTGTAAGGACCACAGAGCACTGGAACAGATTGCCCAGAGAGGTTGCAGGGTCTCCTTCAAGGCCTGCCTGGATGCATTCCTCTGTGACCTGAGATAGATTGTATGCTCCTGCTCTGGCAGGGGGGTTGGACTCGATGATCTTTCAAGGTCCCTTCCAACCCCTAATATTTTGTGATTCTGTGTGACTCTGTGAACTAAAATGAAGGCTGCATTATCACCATGTGAGAAAACAGAATAATTTCCTCTTTGCTATTAAAATGTCAAAGTATGGAAAGATGCTTCATACTTCTTAAAAGGTATTACCACAAGCACCAAACACAGAAAACAAGGATTACCAAAATACTGAAACATAATGGCATTCAAAGCTGAAGGGCAGATTTAACCATGCTTTACTGCTAACCTTAAAAATGACAACCAGCCACTCCATCCCGCAGATTGAAGTGGACAGGCAAGCCCTGGCAGGGTTAAGTGTGCCAAGCTGAGATGATAGCTTCCTTCTCCCAACCTTCACCCACCACAAGCCAGGCTATAAAGACAGTGTACATCCACTTCTTACCAAAGAGGTCCCAAACAGACTGCCTTTAGCTCAGCCAGACAGTGGAGTCATACTGGTCCACTGTCACAGCCAGCCCAGTTAGTCAGTGTGCAGTTCAGCACTGTTAGACTGACCAAGGGCAGCCCGAGTTGCAGCTGCGTATCCCCTTCCATGGCTTCAACGATGAGGGAGAGACAGCTCCAGTAGACATACAGCCACGTTGGACATTTGTTACTGGCTGTCCTTGAAGGACAACCTCCAAAAACCAACTCGCACACCAAGAGCTGATCTGACAAGGAGAACAACCTGAGACCGCTCAGGCTCACATTCTGCAGGAACAAAACTTGCCTTATGCTTCTGGAGGGCCTTGCGCAGAGAACTGACCACATCTGTGTCCTGAACTCCTCGGACCTTGAAGTGTTTTGTCCATCCAAGAAGAAATCCCTGCAAAGTAGTAGCCCAGTGACCCAAAAGCTCTAATTTGAACACACATACCTGCCAGAAAGACAATCAAAACTCAAGTCTGGAGAAACCCACTGTGTCTCTGAGGGCTAAATAAGTCACAGCAGAAGATCTCACCTTGGGGTGTCTGTCAGGTTAGACAGCTAAAGAGGCACAGTAATAAAGCCTCAATTTTACAAACACACCTCTCTGTGCTTTGCTTAAAGCATGTGGTGTGGCTTAACTGATGCTCACCACAAGGCTAATGCCATTAAGCACAAAGCATGTGCAGGACTGGGACCCAAAGCCCAGACTCCTAAAAACAAGAGAGGCTAGAATAGGAAGCCATAAATTAATGGCCATCAGCCATTCATTTCCCATGCAGCCTCTCAACTGGCTCAGCTACAGGTCTTTCCCATTTAGAATGAAGTGTAAAAGAGAAACTAAATAAGTGCAATCAAAAAAAAAGATAGATGCTTCAGGACACAGAAGTATGTCTTCTAGAGTCTAACAGTCTTCTTACAAGGGCTTGTGGTTACTATGGAACTGGGTACTCATTAACTGAAGAGCTTTAGCTTAAAGACTATGTTGTCTTGAGATCAGAAATCAGTGAAGTCAAGTCTAGTCACATGTTAATGGTCATCCAAGCCTTCTTCAGAGAGCTGTGTAAACAGGAAGCCACAAAAAGGCCACAGGGTAACACCCCATGCAATAGCTGCTCCAGGTTCTGCAAGGAGCTTGGGTTGCCAATAGTATTTCTTTTTGCATCTCACCTCTTCCAGTTTGGTCTGTTTGCACGGAAAAGAAAATGTAAAGCCGAGAGGTAACTTCTTATGCTTCAGGTTTTTGGTTTCCATGAAGTCTACCAGACAGTCAACGATGTAATCAAAGAGCTGCAGGAGAAAGGAGAAGACAGAGTCAGGCTGTGTCTGGCAGATGTGTTCTCAAGCACAACACCACCACAAGAGACCCTGAGTGCCCTACCTCAGTTCCGTTTCCCTGTATGACCTCCTTGGGTGTGGGATAAAACTTGCTCTCCAGCTGTCTGCTCTGCTTCCCGTCATCAAACACCTTCACTCGATGGGCACAAAACTGGGAGCCACCCACGTCAGCAGCAAGGAAGTCACCCTTCTCTGCAACACAAGAGGGCAACTGTCATGGGAGGATGGCTGAGAAGTGTGGCCCAGATGCCTTGCTGAAGGCCACAGCCCATGGACTGCCTCACCATGGCCACAGGCTCTCTCCTGTCCCATCATGGCAGGTCCTTCTACTGTGGGCCTGGAAGCATCGCCAGGAAAGCTGAGCTGGCCATCCTAAGCAAAGGAATCAAGTCCCTCCTGTTAGATGCTACATAGCAGCTACTTTCATGTTCATGTGGCAGTCTGTGCCCACCCTGCTCCTTCCACAGCAGCATGTTTTCAAGCTGCAGAGGGATAAGCTTCTCAGAGGGACGGGCACAATGGGACTTCCAAGCCAATCAGAACACACAGGGGCTGCAAAACCATACACCTGAAAGGGAGGCAAATGGGAGAGCATTACCTACATCCAGAAAAGGATGCAAGACTTGCAGACACATGTTAAGACTTGGCCTTGCTGCAGAAGTCAGCTTTCAAGCAGGACAAGACTAATTTACCACCCAAAGTCAACGAACACGTTTCCAAATGCCTTTAGGTGATTCTGTAAAGCACGCTCGTTCAGTCGGCTTAGCTCAAACACATTCTTCTCTAGCAGGAGACCTCAGAGGGAGGACAGCTTGGCCTCCCTGCTACAATAAAACAATTATCTAGCCTAAGCACGGGAGCAGGCCCTTCCCCAAAGAAAAATGCAGTGGCTTGTGCACAGCTGTGCTTGATCTTTGTTCCACAGTCCAAGCGTCTGAGTGAATTTTATCGAATCTAGCCCTGCTGGGGAAGGAAGCAGGAAATTCTACCTGTGATACCACGGTCAGATATCACAAAGGCAAGGAGACAAATCGGGTTACTCAGTAAACTGTGACATTATCAGACCATTAAAAACTAATGATGCCCCGCAGGGGTCATTTGAAAGTAGAAACACTGAGGGCACTGACCAATCTGGAAGTTGGTGGCTATAGTGAATGGGGGAAATCCAGCCAAGTTTGGGGGTGTTTAAACCAGCTGGAAATTTCTGTGGAAATAAAAGAACGAAGAAGGATTTTGCAAGAGAGCAAAAATAGGAAAAAAAAAATCGATGTGATGCTTAAAATAGGCAGTGTGTCAATAAGCCATAGACCAGCTTGACCCTGCAAGCATAACCTTCACCGGCAGAAGGGTTATGCAGCTCAGAAGAGCACTGTCCCAAGTTGGCCTTGAGGAACATGAAGTCTTGCAACAGCGATGACACTACATGCCGTTTTGCAAGCCTCCTGGCCTCAGAAGCCCCGTGCTCTTTCAGGACAGGGTCAGTGCCATGTAAGACCTCAGGACCAGTGACAGCCACCAAGATAAGAAGTTTTCAGCTAAAATTTCTTTTCTCTTTGATGAAGGTAGCATCAAAAGGAAGAGAGCCCAGTTCCAGTTCCAGGCAGTTTGGAGGATTTTCTGTAATTTCATTTCAAGAGGCTAGTCTCCAAATCATAGAATCAACCAGGTTGGAAGAGACCTCCAACATCATCCAGTCCAAACTAGCACCCAGCCTTAGCCAATCAACTAGACCATGGCACTAAATGCATCTGCCAGGCTTTTCCTAACACCTGCAGGGACAGCAACTCCACCTTCTTGAACACCTCAAGGGACAGTGACTCCGCCGCCTCCCTGGGCAGCCTGTTCCAATACCAATCACTCTCCCTGGCAACAACTTCCTCCTAACATCCAGACTAGACCTCCCCTGGCACAACTTGAGACTCTGTCCCCTTCTTCTGTTGCTGCTTGCCTGGGAAAAGAGACCAACCCCACCTGGCCACAGCCTCCCTTCAGGTAGTTGTAGACAGTAATGAGGTCTGCCCTGAGCCTTCTCTTCTCCAGGCTGCACACCCCCAGCTCCCTCAGCCTCTCCTCACAGGGCTGTGCTCCAGGCCCCTCACCAGCTTTGTTGCCCTTCTCTGGATATGTTCCAGTATCTCAACATCTCTCTTGAATTGAGGAGCCCAGAACTGGACACAGCACTCAAGGTGTGGCCTGAGCAGTGCTGAGTACAGGGGCAGAAAACCTCCCTTGTCCTACTGGCCACACTGTTCCTGACCCAGGCCAGGATGCCATTG
Source organism: Tricholaema leucomelas (assembly GCA_013400475.1). Classification (NCBI taxonomy): domain Eukaryota; kingdom Metazoa; phylum Chordata; class Aves; order Piciformes; family Lybiidae; genus Tricholaema lacrymosa; species Tricholaema leucomelas. The sequence continues at coordinate 80,521 of WAAF01009151.1, read as the reverse complement.
GCTCTCTTGGCCACCTGGGCACACTGGTGGCTCATGTTCAGTTATTATCTACCAAATGTTCCCTTTTTGCCATTAAAGCCATTGTTCTTCATTTAACTGTAGGAAAATCCTTCCCTTAGAAGGAATAAAGTCATGTGAAAAGAAGATACAAACCAAACAGTGCTCTTCGAGTTTTTGGCACTGTTGTACACTGACTCCTGACCTAGGCCAGACACAAATTCATAGACCTGGTTAAGCCTAGGAAAAATGTAATTTCCTGTCAGCCTGCACTGCCAGGAGCCATCGGAGTCAGGAGAGTTGTTTTGGATCTGTGTAGTTCTCCAAACAAGTCAGGGTTTTGGATCCTACCTCACATCCTCCCAGGAGACACCACTGCATGTCTCAGGGACAACTGGAAACAAGGATCCAGCTGCAGAAGCAGAGCAGACTATCTTCTGGTGAAGCCCCATCCAGAAACAGATTCTCCCAATGCAGAAGGCAAGGAAGGGCAGGAGCAGATCACTTTTTGGAGCAATAAAGCAGTGCAGAGTCGTCTGTTAGTAGCCATGAAGTGGTCACAGCTCTGAGAACACAACGTTGCTATCCTTTTGCGATTTGAGGAGTTTCATTGCAGCACCCTGCAGCTGAATGAACAGCAGGCCACAGCACTGCCCACACCCCCACACCTGCAGCACATTGCACTGCAGCGTCTGAGCTGTAGAGGCTGCCCTTGCCGTAACCAGCCATGACTCCTGCAGCGTGTTACAGCCACATTTGGAGCTGAAAGAGGTTGGGTTTGGAGGACTTATCGGGTCCTTCCCTCAAACAAGCAGCACCAGGTCAAAATCCAGCTGGTGCAGGAAAAACTCCTCTGCCAGCACTCTCACAGGCTGCTGTCTTCTCAATACGCACCTGCTTTCTGGAGGTGAGACGGGCAGTAACCCAAGGTGCCACTGGCTGCCCTGTGTCTTTGCTGTGCTGCCCTTGAACACTACTAGCAAGACATCGTTCTCCTAAGCCAGCCCTGCTGTGATGAGGAGGGGAACTCACCGGAGCCATCGGGAAGCGAGCGCACAAAGGTGGGCAGCATTTTCACTGTGGCCGTGGGGTTGGTGTCTCTCCCTAGGCCCTTCACCATCTCGGCCTGGAAGCGAGCCATCACGTCCAGCAAGACATCATCGGAGAGGCGCATGTGGTACAGGTACCTGTCAACCTGGACAGATGAGAGGTGTTACTCAAGGGGCATGCAGCCTCCTCCTGCTCAGCAGCTGCCTGGAGTGAGCACGCTACAGAAGGACTCTCCTGCATCTGCTGGGGAGGCTTCCTTTAGCTCTGCAAGCACAGAACATGCAGGAACTTCCTAGCCACTTGCACTAGCTTCCTACTCATGAGGAGTGCAGTTTGACATGAAGGTTCTGAAAATCCCTGGCTACAATTCCAACAGCACCCCTGCTCTAGGCTGGAGAAGAATTACTATGCTCATTCCCATCCACATGGGACATGATGGACATGAGGTTAAGCAGATCCCAAGGAGACGAAATAATTATTTTCACATAACAAACCACCTACAGCCCACCACCACCTCTCTGATCCTACAAGTTCATTTCAGTTTTGGCCTCAGCACCTAAATTCCCATGATTGTCAATGCAAGCAAGCTCCAGCACATCATCAGAACATGTAGTCTTGTGATGATTTTGGTTTGAAATTGTTTAATGCAGCCTTGGTGATTTGCTGTCAAAAAGTTGGCCATGTTTTCTGATGGCTCAGCAAACTTGCCAATATGCATAAGCCCCTGAGACTGCCTAAGACTCTTGACAAACTGTTTTTACACCATCCTATACAAATAATGAACTAGAACTGCACAGTATCTTGACCTGGTGAGAATTTGACCTCTCTGAATTAGGTCCAGAAAATGCTGTCAGTACCCAAGCGTGTCAGCCACAACCTGAAAACATCTATTCAGCCACCGCTTCACTCCACGGACAATTAGCTTTGTTGGCATGCCAGGCTGGAGCTCAAAGCCTTTTTCTCACTCCAGTTCTGCCTTCCATTCTCTTGTGATTCTAGGATTACATCTAAAACACATTTTTGGTTGCAAACAATAACATTTCTTAAGGGTCTATAACTCACAGAACACAGCAAAATAAAAGCCAGTTGAACACAAAGGGAACCAAAAGCATCTATGACTTTATAAACTAGCAGATAATCTAGTACAGAAGATTATCAGTATTTCTGTACAGCTTAATTAGGACAAAACTTCTCCCTCAGGACCACATGCTGCTTGTATTGATATTTATCTGCAGGGCTGCATACACAGCTGTAAATAAGGTGGCCCAGAAACCAGCTGGGTGCAACAGAGGATTAATGCAGCAAAAGGAGAATCTGCCAACATCCAAATGCTTTTCCACTAGGGACCCAGGTTTTGGTGCTGAACAACCATGGTGCAGGCACAATAATTCTGTGCTCCAGACAGCTGGATGGCCACTCTCTTAAACATCCTACTCCTCATGACATGAAACTCAAGGCCAGAAGTGGTGGACAGAGTAGAAAGGTGAGATGGCTTCCAATGGTTTGCTGGTAGAAACACTCAGCTGTTGTACCACAGGCTATACTAATGCACTGCTTCATCTGTTCCGACCCTTTCATCAATCCTACTTACAGAGGGAGGTCTGGTGAACTGGAGGAACATTCACAAAAAGTCCCTCTGGCAACAAGGCAGGATTTAAAAGGCAGCATTGTCTAAACAGAAGAGAACACAGGTTGTAGATAAAATGGCCTCTTCTACAGTTTGGACTGGACACCTGTATTAATGAGGCAAACTAATTACCCCATTTTAAACTGATGGTCAGCAGTGATCCACCTGAAAGAGTCAGGACCCTGAAAGTAACTCTAGCACTTAACCTAACAAAAGGTACACACACAGAAGAAAGTCTGAACATTCAAGACACAACTGTCAAAGAGCAGCAGCTGCCTTTGCACACAGCTGTGCCTTGCAAAGCCCATTATTTACATCTGTCTTTGTAGCTCTCCTTTGCACAAGCACTTGATTTCCTCCGAAGCTTTTTTGAGGCCACATCACTGTGTAGGATTCATCACCTCAGCCCAAACACCAGCACTGCCTTGCTAGGCACACCCGAAGGAAAGGCAACACAGTGACTGGAGACATACAGCACTCGTGCACAGACCCAAATCACTTTGTGACAAGAAGTTCTTGGGAAAAAAAAAGCCCTAAACAGCAATAAACCTGACCACATCTGTTTGCAGAGGACACGCAGCAGCTCCCTGCTCCCCACAGAAATTGCATTCCCCACCCTGTTTACCTACAACCACAGGAGGAGATAAGTCCTCTCCGAGACAACAGATAAGGCAGAAAGCCTGCTGACTCTCCAGCCTGATTTACAACCTAAGCAGGGCCTGCTCAGATGCCATTCGCTTGTGAGCACAGGAACGGCCAGGCCTTGCAACACCAAACTGTCTCGCTGCCTTCCTCCCACAGCACAAGGACAGTCCTTGTTTTGAAGTGCCTTTCCTCGGTTATGCAAACAGCACCGTCCTCACGGCAGGGACTCCTGTTGCCACCAGTGAGCAAATAAATTTGCCTGAGAAGGGGGAGATGAGAAGGCATTCTTTCTTTCCAATTAGGGAAATATCAACTCTGCTGTATACAGCCTGCTCAGGGATTCTTAAAGGAGGACTCTAAAGAGCATTGGTTTCTTGCCTTGGGAAAAGGCTAGTTTGCACCTCCCACAAAGATTTCATTTCTTAATGGCTTTGCTAAAATCCTTCTACCCCTCCTCTCCACTCTCCTAACTTCAGGGAAGTGATTCCTCAGCTACACTCAGGATGTTTCTCCAAAGAGCTCATTCCACCCAATCACACAAAAAGTAAAAAGAAGTAGCACCATCTAGATGAGAGATGTTAAGATGAGATCCTCACACAAAGAAAGGGCATTGGGACCCTTTTATGATCATACTAAACTCTAATGACCTGAGAGACAGTCAGGGACATCTGACTGTTGAGATACCAGGAACTCTCTTGGAATACTTCTCCTGAAAGTAGAGTTAGTCGAAGAAGTCCCCCTAAGAACAAGTCCCCCTAAGAACAAGTCCCCCTAAGAACAAGTCCCCCTAAGAACAAGTCCCCCTAAGAACAAGTCCCCCTAAGAACAAACCACAAGCAAGGGGCACAGAGAAGACAATCCTGTGTTTCTGGCTTTGCTGATGAGCTCAGCAGTGCAGGCAGCTCTACCCTCTGGGACCTTGGATCTCCTGCACTGCCACGCGTCTGCAGGCAGCCCCTCCTCCAGCTGGCTGGAAAACAAGAGGACAGAGCCTGGCAGCAACAGCCACCAGAAAGCACTCAATAGAGACACCAGGAGAACAGAGAACTCACAGGGAATATGTCTAGAAATTGGAGGACCCCTGACCGAAGAAGCTTACAGGTCCCATATGGTCTTATGACGGAGAGCCAAAAGCCCATTACAGCACAGCCATGAAAGTAGAGATGAGGGAAGAGGCACTAGGCAGTTCCTTCCCAGTACTGATGGCTTCAGCTCCGGGCCACCTTGAGCTTTTCTGACTTTAATTACAGGTCACACCTGTAAATGCCAGGGTGGTCATCCAGGTTTAGACAACCAGAGAGAAGGCACTGGCACTTCTCCCACACTAACAGTAGTTGGAATAGTCTCTTGTGCCCCAAAAGACCCAGCCCAAAAATCCCAAGATTTTTCCTACTTCTGCTATGATGTGACTTACTCCTACTTAGCTTTAGAAATCCCATCTTTCACATTACACTTGCAAAAGGATTCAGCAAAAGCTTCCTATCTCCCCTCTGCACTACACCAGACCATACTAGACAAAAAAAAAAAAAAATTGAGCACTTTTCCTTTCTGAAGACCATTTGCTTCTTTGCTGTAAGAGAACTTACAACTGTGCAAGGAAAATCATTTAACCAGACCCATTTTCACACTGGTCAGATGGTTTAGGTTCCAAATCCTTCTTTCTTTATTTGGCTCTAGTAGACAACACCATTCTCTCTAGTCTGCATCACACACTGCAGACTCCACAGTAACAGTAATTTGAGTAACACAGTTCTTGAAAGAAGAGTTAGCCAGTCTTACCTTTTTGATTTGATCCTCTTTCAGCTTTGTGAAATGGAAAGCTAGCAAGTGGACGGCAAACATTTTCTTGAAGGAGATGGATGAGCCAGTAGCAACAGAGATGCTGTGAGTAACTCCAAAGCAACAGGTCTCGATTCACGAAGCTGGAGCTAGAGAAACTTCAGCTGAGGCATTTCCCTCAGGGTGAGATAGTGGAGTTCCTGGGGAATCGAGTCCAGAAATAAATCCATCCAGGGTGATCGGTTCAATGATTAAACTTCTGTCTCTTTGTATCACCCCTCTCCACATCAACCCAAAGTCCCTCCCTCCCCAGCTACACACTTCATTGTGCCAGAGCAGGCACCTGGAGAGCTGCCAAGCTGAAGGGGAGAAAAATCGATTTTGTTACTGTCCCACTTGAGAATTGTTACCACTGCGCAGTGTAGTTGCTATGCAGCCTGCCCTGCTTCACCCCGCTTCCTGACAAGCTCCCACCAGCACAGCGCACAGCAAAGCGCTGCAAGGAACCTGGGAAGTTAAGACGGGATGTTAGGAGGTTTCTTCCCTCTGCTCAGTGCTCCCACTTGCGAGACAAGCTCTTTCTGCATGAATTAACTCTGCTCTAGCTCCACACAGTGCACCCTTATCTGTGGCTGTCTTCCAATTAAGCTTCAGCCGTGTAGAGCAAAGAGACCCTCAGACCCCTGCCCCCAGCTGAAACACCCCTTGCGCAACTTCCAGCAGAGAGGTTTTGCATAGGTAATTCTCCCTTCACCCCTCCTGAAGACAAAGTTTCAGACCAGTGCAGATCCTTGGTATCGGAAAACCTGGAGAGGGGACAGATTTAGCTGGCAGCCAACAGCACTGCCATCAGACTGCCTTCAGATGACGAATGCCTTTAACTGGCAGCAGAGTGCCTGTAGCAAGAGCAGCTTCCTTACCCACCAGAGCTGAATTTGACGCAGCCTTTATTACTCTCACGAGTTCATTCTCAATGCAACAAGTGTTTCCAGGATTCTGTCATTGTATCATGTAATACGGACTATGGAAATATCATCCAAAGGAAACTGAGTAAAATGTTGACACAAAAGAAGGAAACAAACAAAAAAAGCCATTCTCATGGGGTACTTAGAGGTTCACTCGCAAACTACACACACACTGTGCTGTTTCAGCTAGAAATAAGCACACTTGCCACTGGCAAATGACTGCCACTTGCAATTTTGACCAAGTTTACTATGCAAAATCATTATGAAAAATTAGAAAACCAGCCTCAGGGCACAGGGATAAGAGGGAGATGGAAAAGACAAGTAATGGAAGGAATCACCAAGAAGTACTGAGGAGAAGCACAGAATTGTCTACGCAGATCCAGGAGCCAGCTGGCAGAAAAGGCTCTGGCTGCATCAATTCACAGTCTTGTGATACTGTCAAAAAAGTACACCGTGCTGGGCTGTACGAACAGGAGGATAACGCACAGATACACAGAGCAACACTCAGCTCTACACTCAGCACCAGCCTCGGGAAGAGGACCCTGCCCAGACCTGGCAGCTACAGCACGTCAAGAAGGTGTGGATCAGGAAGAACACCAAGAGCAGTCACAGGTTACATTTTTTTCAGCCTCTGATCACGAGGAAAGACTGAGAGAGATGAGGGAGGGGAAGGGAACTCCCGCTGCAGAGACAAATCATATAGAACCTCTACTAGGAAAGGTTGAGGTTTGTTGTTTTGTTTTGTGAGTTTTGTTGTCTTTTTCTTCCCTCCTGCCTTGCATCAGGGATGGGCTCTGGATGCTGGGAGATCCCAGCAGCTCTATTTATTTTCCACTATTCTAGAACAAGAGTAAAGCAGACAGAGTGGCTGAACAGCCCATAAATAGGGCTTGTTCTAAAATTAGGCCTTTGATCTTCAAGAGAAAGGGAGAAGAAGAAAAAAGCCATGCTACCAGCCAGAAAGCACGGTTCACTTCTCCTGTATTCTTTTAATAACTGCTGGCTCGTTAAGTCAGACACTGACTCCCAGAGGGACTGTCTCTTTCCTCATTGTTTACCCATGCCATTGGAGTCACAACCCCTCTGGCCAGCAAAATTGAAAACATCACCTTTCAAGCTCCATCCCACTTTGATCCAGAGCTCATTGTCTCTGTAATACAGTAGATTTATTTCTCATTATCTCTTTTCTTTCTTTCTCTAACGGATGCCACTGGAAAAGGGTCTCAAAGATCTAAATGTTACTAAACTGGCAGCAAGCTCTGTTAAATACCTGACCTGTCAGCATAACTGCCTCACTTGTTCGCTCATCCCTGCTGCATCCTAGCTTCAGGCAAGGAAAGACAAGACATGATCTCATTTCCACGCAGACAGCAGTTCAATGCACCAAGGGCCCAATACTCAAATATGTCACAGCCCTTTTTTATGGATTCTGGCCAGTACAGGGGAAACAAACCAGCTCCAATTGCTTACAGCCTGGAAGCTTGAGGTAACACTGCTTTTACCCTTTGGTAGAGCTGCACCCAATAAAGGTTAGTCACAAACCCTCCCTTCCCCCTTTGCAAAGGCAAACAAGACTTCAAAGTTATAACTCTCCACACTGTACTTCCTTCTGCAGTTCTCCCTCCAAACCCTGCCTCAAGGCGCAATGGAGAATACTGAAGAAGCTGGTGCTCACGTAGCCCATTCACCTCCCACAGCCTTGCAACCAAAAAGCCTGCAGAGAAAAGGAGCTAGAGCTACAGTGGGGAAATTCAGATAAATGCCTGAGTACATTACCCAAGCATGCACTAGTTACCTCCAGGGAGAGGTACCATTATTAGTATGTATTTTATAGCTGAAGAAACCAGATTTATCTTTGGTGAGGCATCAGAGGAAGTGACAATGTTGGTTGTGGAGTTTGGCACCCAGGTTAACAGACAGTGGACATGGCTACAGATGAGTCACCAGGAGAAACTCTTCTATGTCATCGCTTATGCTTCCAAGACCAACCCTGAGAAGGAGTTTCCACTCCCAGCAGTGGCAGCTTTGTTCCCCATTGAGCTCATCAAAACTCAGAACAGAAAGGGGTCACCCCTGCAAAATGGATACACTTCCATACATCTGTAACTTGAATGTCTGAAATTAATCAAGATATCTGAATGCTAAAATTGAAGAGCTTTGTTCACTTCATCTGGAAATTGCATTCACAATGTTGGTGACATTGTTTAGAGAGGAAAAGTTTCAGCAGAGCCCAGTGAAGATGAGCAAGAGGTCACACAATCCTCCCCCCAGGGGCTTGCTTGCCTAGGGCAGGTTACAAATGTGCAGTTGGCATAGCTCTGCACACCAGTCCGGATTATACCGCATGGGACCAATTTGGCAGCCATTCTAATGGGAGTCAATGACAGCCACACCATTAGCTCAGAAGAAAAGAAAACTTTCATAAAAAGTCAGCCTGGAAACGCTTGAATAAACTTCAGAGCTCTTAAAACAGTTACTATGGAGTCGCTATGGAAACAAGCAAGGAGTTAAGCCAAGTGCTAATCTCAGCAAAATACAAAAAAGAATGCTTAAGAGTCATTTAGCTTCCTTATTACAAGGCTTGCTGCTCAAATACAAGGCTGGCTTACACCCCAGAGCTCCAGACACTCTTTCCTTGCTCAAAAACGCACGTTAGTGTGCAGCTCAGCATGCAATTACAGGATAAAACTATCAAAACAGACTGGAAGCACAGCACAGCAGCAATGCAGGTCTCCTGCAACCGCATGCAATGGGAGAGAGAACAGAGGATTTGTCCTTTCACAGAGTGGTTTCAACAGTGGTTTGCGGCTTGAGCATGCAGCTTGCAGTCCAAGAGGTAAGCGGGCAAACGCAGGCTGTCACATTCTGCAGGCTTGAGCAACTGCAACTTCCCTTGGAGTCCGTCAAGTGCATAGGACACAAGGAGGCAATGACACCACTCCGGCACATTACCTGCATCACGCAAGCCAACTGAATAGCAGTAGTAAGGGTGAGTTGCAAGCTTGCTTTTTGTGCAAGTCATGTTGCTGTGAAGCAGAGGCTGTCAGGAAGGACTCTGGGAAAGCAAAGCAGAATTACTCATCCGCAAAAGCAGAAAAATCAAAACATTCACATGGTCATTGCCACACGTATGTAGCCTGCTCAATTTTTCTTGGGGGAGGAAAGAAGGATGGGGCTCAGCAGGGGAAGGACCTAAAACTCTCCCCTCCACCAGTCTGCCACTAAAATCAGCAGAAGATCATATGGATGAGAAGCATTCATGCACTGCTTGCTTTTTAGTAAATAATGGGGGAATAGTACATGAAATACGTGGCAAATGGCTGTCAAAAACATTATTCAAACTGCTGCAGACTTGTTCCTGGACAGAAGCTTAAAATGTTGATACTAGGAAGATGCAAAAAAGATTCAGAGCAAATTTTCCATCTACAGAAGCTGTTGATCACTTTAGAGTTAGGGTGAAATTCATCCCAGCTTTTACAAGTATCCCAGCATTAACACTAGTGGGATCTGTAGACTCAGTGAGCCCCAGAAATAAGGGCTGCCACAGCACTATTCTCCTTGGGCACCCCCCAGCAACACATCCTAGCACTGAAATCCGTTTCACAGAATCAGAGAATTATTGAGGCTGGAAAAGACCTTTGAGATCATCAAGTCCAGCCTATGACCAAAACATCAGTTAAACCATGCCACTAAGTGCCACATCCAATCTTCTTAAAGACCTCCAGGGATGGTGACTCCACCATCTCCCTGGGTAGTCCATTCCAGTGCCTAATCATCCTTTTTCTGAGGAAGCGCTTCCTAATATCCAAACTAAACCTCCTCTGGGGCAGCTTCAGACCATGCCCTCTTGTCTTGTTACAGGTTGCCTGGGAGAAAAGCCTGATCCTCACCGGACTACAACTTGCTTTTAGGTAGTCGTAGAGAGAGTGATAAGGTCCCCTCTAAGTCTCCTCTTCTGTGAATACAGAGCAGTTTCAGCATCTGATTCTTTCCACTCTCCAGTATCCCTGCTGGGAGCTCAAACACATGCCTTAAAGCTGCTCACACCAAAAGCAAATGACAGAGCATCTGCAGGTGTATGGAAGAGGCATAGCCTGGCAGTATGCTGCCTTAAAGTTTTAGTAACACTTCATCAGGAGGAAAAAAGTTCTTAACCCAGGTATTTGGTTCCAACAAATTAAACCTTCCTCCAAGTGATTAAGTGCTTAACTTTCATGATAGCCACAATATGTATGTGGTAATACTACTAGCACAAGTATCAACTTACAAGCTCTTACTTCAACTACAAGCTGTTACACGAGCTTAAGTGTTTCAGGTCTCCCCTCAAAATTAAGGTGTCAGAAACTGGCCACATTTATGAAGTGCAGTACAACAAAACAAATTTGTAGGAAACCAAGTTAGAAAAGTCAAGGAGAGACAGACATCTGAATTTCTCAATACTAGGTAAATTATACCTATGCCTTTAACATCTCCTCCTCCCCCAAAGAAATCTCAGTCCGTGTATGCCTTTTTTTTCTCTCTTCCCAGACTTTGCCAAAAATCATGATGAGCTTTTACCAGGAGGAAAAAAAAATCCAATTTAAAGAGCAAGGACAGATTTTGCTTTGTTTCAGTTATTACCCATTAAATGACAGAACTGGAATTTACTCAAATGCTCCTGCAGCCAGAATGTAGCCATCCTCAATGCACTAAATTGCTTTTTGCCTCCTTCCACACTTTCACAGGACACAAAGGTTAGCAGTGCATGACTCCTATCACCATTCCCACCCAATTTCCTGCCAGGTTGTTCATTACTTGGTCATTATCTGTTAAACTCTGCCCTTTGGGAAGGGATGGAATGAGCAGCTAATTCACCACTAGTGAAATATCGGACGTTTATTGTTATGTGAGGATAACTTGCAAGAAGACATCAAGTTCAAATTTTCACATAGCAGCAGATCATACACTTATGGTTAATACCATGACCGGTAAAAAGAAACCTGTGGCCTCTCGGCTTTTAGAAGTCGATTTCTCTGCCCCATGTAACTGGACACAGGAGAAAGAAAAACATCAAGGAGCTGCAGCAGTGTAAAGACGAAATGCCAAAGTTGTTATTAAAATAGTATTTTATTTTATGAATAAAAGCTAAACAGAATCAGGACAAGGTTCTATTTTTTCTTTCTCCCTGTTTCCTTTGAGCTATTCCGATCATCTCTTTTAGAACCATGGCCATATCTACCGTTCCTGTGCTGATCCTGCCACTCACTCTCCAGCTGCCTCAGCATCTCCTGTGTTAAAAGTCCTTCACGCAGCAACCTGTTGGCAAGAGATCCACGTCCATAGCTTTTCAGATCCTCCTGCCTTGTAGCAGACCGATAAGCTTTCAAGTTCCTTGTTCTTCTTTCTCCTGGGACCTCAACTGCAACAGAGAGTGCCTCTGGGGCTTTTGCACTGTGACTGTCTGAAACCGCCCTGCTATCCCTCCCAGTCCGTGAAATAGGGAAGTCTTCCGACGCAGCTTCTGCTATGCCAGGAGCAGTTGCAGACTGTGAAGCTCGGATCAGCTTCGTGATGTTGCAGACACCAACTTGTATAATGTCGTCCAGCTTCTTCTGGATATCCCTTACAAGGACAGCATCGGGGAACATGTCCATGAAGCGGTAACTGAGAAGAGGCAAAACAACACACAGTTAAACCTTTTAATTCAAAGGACACAAATGAGATAGGTGCTAAGTAAAATAAATGATTATTACGTGTTGCATGGGAAGGCCACTGTGGCATTTCAGCTGCACAAGTCCAGGATCACCTTGTTTCTAACTTTCTCTCTCTGTCAGTCACAAACTGTTCTCTGCAGAATCTATGACTTGCTCCCACAACATAGCTACACTTCCATCTGTCAAGGTCCTCTAAAGGGCCAAAGGAGCCCATACACACAGGCTTGAAGACACTGCTTTTCTAGGGCTGTAAGTCACAAACATTAGGGAAGGAAAAAAACAACCCAAAAGTAAAAATAATATTCAGGCATGAGGACAATACCTCAACCAGAGATAGAGGTCATAAACATCATGAACGGCTTCAAGGTGTACAAGCTCTTTGATGTTCTTTGGAGCAGCTAAAGGCCATTTGGTGTGCCGACAGAGCCAGTCAAACGTCAGGGGCTCATTTCTACTGAACTGTCTGGCAAACTGAAAAACAAGTAGATCCAGTTAGTTTGGGAAGAAGAAATCCAAATGAGTAAAATTCCCTTGAGTCTGTACACATAGAATACTGCTTTGAAAACACCTGCTTTGTTTTACACAGCCCAAATGCCACACATTCTTTTACTTAATTACTCAACACAAGAATCGCCTCTGCTTTCCAAAGCCTCATTAAGACAATTTGTCCACGGGCCATGCACAGAATTAAGCAACATAAGTACAGCTATCTGAGAAAGAGCAATACTGAAGGCATATGATTTCATCTAGCAATGCAGATGGACTTTGTCTTTTTTCCTTCTCCTCCTCCTATTCTGCTCATAGCCTTGTTTCACATTCACCAGGGCTGAGGAAACAGTGTATTCACTGACTTAGGAAACACACAATTCACAATCCAAACAAATTAATCTGCACTAGAAACCTAGAAATCACAGCTCTAACACATAAACAAGCCAAATAAGATTTAAGTTAGAATTTTCCAGGAGCATTTATGACTTGGAGTAACTGCTTCCTAAGTGGCTGATGCCAGAAGGTTTCCTGGGTTAAGACTGGGGCTTAAATTCATAGACACTTGTAACAGTTTAATTCCTTCTGACATCACATTATGCCCCTCTGCAACTTCCTTAATTGGGATCTGAATGCTCAGCATTTTTTAAGAGATACTTTTTTAACTCTTTAAAAATCAAGCACTCATTTTAAAATAATCTTCTTAGCCATTTCTGAAAAGCATAGGTCTAATATCTGTGACATAAGGACACCACAGCAGTTTCCTTTCTACACTCTTTTATTAAAAATGCATACTGCAGTCTCTAAAATGGGACAGGAGTGATACTGTCTAACAAAGTAACAGTCCCAAAGCAAGTTAGTAATCCTGAAAAACTGAAATCAGCTGACTACAAATTCCTCAAAATAATGACTCCGGGACAGAGTGGAAAACAGTTCACCCAGTCCTGACAAGTGAAATGACATCCTTCAGAGAACAACTTGCAGTACTGTGTTTTCTGAAGTTTTAATTTGATGTAAATCTACCACAACACCAGCAGTCACACTCAGTTCCACATAATTTTATTAACAAACTAACGCCTTGAAGCATCTTGGGTTTTAAGGACTACTTTTAGGCACGTTGTAGTGTAAAGCTGAAAAACAAACAAGTGACTGCATAACACAAATTCTGATCTCTCCGTTCAAAGATCACCTGCAAGGCAAACAGTAGTATTCTTTGAGGCAAACAGCTGAAATGTTATTCCAAACTTTGCTTTATATCACAAAAAAAAGAATCACTTCTCACAGAAAATATATATGCAATTTAAACAGCCTGGAGAAGAGAAGGCTCCAGGGAGACCTAGTAGCAGCCTTCTGGTAGCTGAAGGGAGCCTAAAAGAAGGCTGCAGAGGGACTGTTTACAAAGGCCTGCAGTGGCTAGATGAGAGGCAATGGTTTGAAATAAAGGAGAACTAGACTGGGTGTGAGAAACAAGTTCTTTACCAAGAGGGTGAGGGAACACTGCTACAGGTTGCCCAAGAAGGTAGTTGAGGCCCTTTCCCTAGAAATGATAGTCAAAGTCAGATTCGACAGTGCTCTGAGCAGCCTGGTCTAGTGCAGGATGACCGCAGGGGCATTGGCCTAGATGACCTTTAGAGGTCCTTTCCAACCCAAATAATTTGATCATTCTGTAGTTCTATATGTATCTTCAATGTTTATATACATAAGCATAATATATATAACCATCTCCTCTCTCATATTCCTACCTCTGAACACTTTAAGAATGCTCTCAAATTCTCCAATGACAAAACCCACAATAAAACTAGCAGCAAGACACGGTCTGAATGCATCAAGACCCACTTGCTTCACTATAAATGCCACCTTTTTTTTTTTGAGGGAAAAAGCTCCAGCAAACAACTAACCTTCAGCAACATGGTACACACAAAGGGCTCTTTTCTGTTCAAGGGTGCAGTGCAGAAGACATATCGTGATCGCAGATTTAGTGGAATGTGCTGAATCATATCTGCCAGAAATTTGAAGTCATCAATATTGCAGACAAAGTAAAGCCCATCGACTTGTGAGAGACTCACAAAAATATCCTGTGAAAATAGAAGCAGATGAAGAGACTGTTACTGCAGGAAGGGCCTGTTAAACTTTGTGCTACCAAACCAAACAATGTTTCAAAGGCTAGTTATACTGAAAGGAGAGATTAACATACCAAATTTGACCACAATAATAAAAGAAAACAAAGAGGGGGGCAGGAGTGTTCCCTCTACTCTATTAACAGAATTTTCATTAAGTTCTCTAACATAGGATCAGAGAAGAAGACACAGCACACTGTGCTTTTTAAAAGCATTTTCCTGTTACTCAGGAAAAGAAATTTTTAGTAACAAATTCTGGAAGTGTGTACATCTGAAGTCTGAAGAACACCATCACAGCAAACAGCTACTACTATGTTTAGAACCCATTTCGGGTTTTATCACTTAGCATGACCCAAAAAGCCAACTTTACAGCATAAAATTCAATAATTGAGGTATTTTTAGCCCAATGTCAGGAAGAGATCTATTTTAGGAAGAAATCACAAAACAAATACAGGATTTCGACAGAGGAGTTCAAAGAACACCTGAAATATATCCAAGGTTTGGAGAAAAAGTAGATGCCACTGTACATTGCAGGTGGAATTTTTATGGGCCTCCAAAATTATTTCTCTAGTGTTAATCTTTGAAAGATCTTTTGAAAAATCTTTAAAGAAACACTGAGCATCAGAGAATGGCTTAGGCTGGAAGGGACCTCAGAGATCATCTACATCCTGCTGTGGGCAGGGATGACCCCCAGCTAGACTCAGCTGCTCGAAGTCTCACCCAACCTGGTCTTGAACAACTGGGTCAGCGGCAGTGGGCAGCCTATTCCAGAGTCCCACCACCCTTGTACTGAAGAACTTCTTTCTAAAATCCAGTCTAAACCTACTCTGCCTCAGCTTAAACTCATTCCCCCACTTGTCCTATTACTAGATACTCTATTCCTGCGGGATCATAGAATCATATGTATTGCAATGCAGCTACAAAAGTCCCCTCCAGAGTCTTCTTATCTCTAGGCTAAACAACCCCAGGTCCCTTAGCCTATCCTCATAGCAGAGGTGTTCCAGCCACCTGTGATGTGACTGAATACTTAAAAGATCAGTAATAACACGGGGGTTTATCTTAATACTTCAATGCTAGCCTAGAAATTCTCAATAATAAAATGTTAAAGATGTGCTGTTAACAGCCTAAGTGTTGGAGGAAGTCTCCAAGCATGATCTTCTAGCTTGAGGTTAGAAATCATATACTTCGCTATGCAGCAGCACATCAGCAGAGAACAATAAAATGCTTCTAGATCCATGGAAGCTGCTAAGAATTTATCAGTGTACTAACACCCATGATACGATTTTAAAAATACAGCATGGGAAGCTTAATTTCTTCCTTAAAAGGTTTAGGCCCTTCCAAAAATTCTGCTGTCCAGCTTCATCATAACATCAAGTGGATTCCATAAAAGCTGTTTTTTTCCAAGTTAAGCAGGTATTGTTTTTCCATAAAGTCAACAGAATGATGAAAAAAAAAAAAAATCAGGTAGCTCTAAGATATACAAAAATCTGACAGGACCAGCCCAGTTTCCCCAGGAATTTTCACATAAATTTACTAATCTCTAATATTTTCAGCCTCAGACCAGAAGGTCCATATAGGGGGAGGGTGCACTAGATGACCTTTCAAGGTCCCTGACAACCCAATGCATTCTGTGATTCTACAAAAATAGGGAAAAAGTGAAGTGAAAAAAGATGGTTATACACTTCTCAAGACATGCAAATGTATTTCCACACTTTGATAGCTTCCAAGTTTATTGTAACACAGAAGTAGTTAAGCATTTTAAACATATCTGCAGGCACTGCTGGGCTAGAGAAGAATCCAACTGAGAAAACATACACACATGGCTGTTATGTCTCTTAAGTTCAAGTTTCGACAAAATTAGCACTTAATTTTTAAAGTAGAAGCTAATATTTTGTTCATTCTTACAATTAAATTGGATAGAGTGGCATCTGGGAGATGATAAGCAAACATTTCTATCTGCTCAGGAGTAGGATGTAAGCCAGCTGCCTAAGGGGAAAAAATAAAGACAAAGATTTCCATTAATTCTCAATATTTTTTCTAGAAAGACAAAATGCAAGAAACCAAAGCACTCTACAGAGACCATCTTCATCTGGAATTTGAAAACTTGTGTTTGAGCTTTTGGTTTGTAAAAGAGGAGCTTTAACATAAATGAAACATTGCAAGCCTCCAAAAGGGATGTATATTCAAAGTCGCTCTGACATGACATGATTCATTTTTATTACTAGCTTGCAAACAAGCACAAGGCAAAAGTAATTTGGTATGAGAACACAGTAAACCAGCTCCAGAGCTGGTGTGCAGACTAGGTACAGAGTCTCTTACCTTCACAGGGCGTACAGAATCACTCAAAATTTCCTTCAGCTGCATGAGGTCATCACGATGCATGGTAGTGACTTCTCCTTCTTTGAAAGATGAGCCATAACGCCCTGCTCTGCCTGCAATCTGTAGGGCCTGAGAGGTTGTAATGGAGTCTATTTCCTTTTCTCCTTTCTCATTGATAGTTGGCTTTACTATAGAGTTAAATATTATTCTTCTTATACACCTGAAATATTTGAACAAAACCAAAGAGGAATGCTTTTTTTTCCAAATAATTTCCAATATATAAGCTACTACACAAAAATGAAAGCCATTTGTTCATTTATTCCCCTCCCTATAAATTAAGGGATCATCACAGATAACACTTCTGGACAAAGCATATTCAAAAGGGCAGCACAGAACTACTGATTAGCTGCAGGAGAACTGGCATCCCTACATGCATCACTCGATCTCAAGAGATCCCTTTCAATCCCTAACATTCTGTGACTGTGTTGATGAGGGTCCCAATCCACTCATCATCATCTGCCCCAGCATTTTTAGCAACAGAGCTGCACTGCCATCAGCAACAAAACACATCTGAAACAGGACTGAACTTGCTCTTGCTCTTTGTGTCAGAAATGCAAGAGGCTCAGTCTGACAACCTAGCACAGCTCACTCCAGTGAATCGAAAGGATCTTCACAGTGCCTACAATCACACAGAATCAGGTCGAGTGAGCCATTTCATCCTAAGAATCAGTTTTATATTAAAGCCTAGTTCTACTCAAATTGATCACTCCTTTAGAATTAAAAAGTTTGTACTGTGGTATCTAGACAGCAAAAATCTAGCCACATTAGCCAAAATGGGGAGAAACAAAATGAGAAAATCACTGCAGGAATTGCACACACCACAAAACATAAAAGAAGAAAATGTATTGTACAAGTCTACAAGTCTGCCCACAACCTGCACCAAGTACTTACAAATTGAGTCCCATTCCAATTGCATCTGTAGCAACTAAAATTTTGCATGGATCATTAGGATCATTGAATTTCTTTGCCTGTTCAAGTTTTGTTCCTAAAACAGAATGACAGAACACTCTACATAGTAATCTCTTCTTACAAAATGACATAACACTAAGCCAAATGCCTTTGCAATAGACTGAGGGGAAAAAAATTAAATTGCTATTTGATTGGCATTTGTCTGTTGTTGGGGGAAGGGAGCAGGAGGGATTTAAATAATTCCCAGAGCTGTGGTTAGACATCTATCTGAAGATCAATATTAAGCACATAATCAAGGGTCTAATCCCAAGATTAAAACGCCAGGCAGAGCAAGTTGATTACTTTCTCTAGCAGAACTAAGAGTTCTAGCTTCTAGAACTAGTACTGCTTCATTTCTACAAGGTTTTTTAAGGCACTAAGAAGCAGAAGGGTCCCTCAAAAACAAGAGGAAGAGTGCTTTACCTGGTGGCAGACTGCCATATATGACAGCACATTCTAATCCTCTGGCTTCAATCTGTCGGCTGACAGAATAAATATCGTTCTTACTGAAACACACAATGCAGTCCCCAGGACGGAGGTTGTCTAAAGACTCTAAGGCATAATCCAGCACAGTAAGAGGAGTGAGTCTCTTGTAGTTTTGGACCTAGAATCAAAGAAGTTGTCAAAGACACTATGTTTTGAAACAAAAAATTGCCATGGAGAATCAGCCAGCACAGTTATTATCACAACTGACTGAAACACTAAGGGGTTTCTCACAGGCCTGAAGGGATAATTCCTGGGGAGAAGGTGATATACAGCTCACACACTATATTTGCAGCACCTCCCAAGCTGACAATGACACAGCTTTCTGAAGCAAAAGAACTGTTTATTTTTATCTAGAAACAAGAAGCTGAAGTATAAAAGAAGTATACAGGCTATGCAATAACTCTATCATGAAACAAGAGTGTTTCTGCTTGGTCATCTGAACCCTGCAACTGTTCTCCTTTCAGAATTACACACCCCAGCATAACAGACATATAAAGCTACAGCTAATTCACCAGGTAATCAGGCAAGCTAGACTTTCTGAGGATCAAATTTTATGTTTTTGAATACTCTTCTCAAATGAATCTTCCCAAGAGGAGAGGAAGAAACCAAACAACAAAACAACAAAAAACTTAACTTAAAAAAATGATGACAGCAAAGTCAAGTTTCAGAGATCTTTGAGTTACTGTCTCCCTGAGGTGCCTTCCTCACCATATGGAGACTAGCTATCAATAGACTCAGTAACTTCAGCAGGCTTCCAGGAAGAACAGAATTGTAAAGAAAGCCCCTAACAGCTGTTCCTCAGCAAAGCACTTCCTTTCTTGAAGCAAAATCGTACCACTATGACAGCAATAACAAAAAAAAACCAAGCAAACAAACAAAAAACCTCACCCTACTCTGAAACATCCCCTTTAGTTTACAGGAATTCAAAAACATTTTAGTAAGAACTCCTGCAAGAATAACTTTGACCAGGGATAGCCTGCAAAAGACCCTCAATTTTAGCCTCTTTTCCAAGAAAATTATGTTCTATTTGTAACTTTACAGAACTAAAAAGCTTACTTGAACTTCCTCCCCTGTAGTGTACATGAGCTCTGTCACCAAGTCAATAGCAGCAGGCTCTCCACAAACATGGATTTCTTCTGCACAGAGTCCTGAACAAAATCCAATGAAATAAAATGCAGAATGTTACTCATTTATAGACAACAGCACCTTCAGCTGACTCAAGTTACCCAAAAATTACATTTTGCTTGCTAAACTCACTGAAGTCTGTATTTCACCTCCTCCACTATTCCAAATCAGTACCTAAGGCCTCTCTCACAATATACAAGATCCTTAGAGCTGATCTTGGTCTCGTATCAGCAAGTGATGCTTGGAAATCCATTAGTATAACTGCAACAAGCAAAGCAGCTTGTTGCACCCTGTCAGCCAAAACAAGAGGTACCCTTAACCAATGAACAAATGAAGCAAAGCTTTAAGCATGTTTTAAGTATTACTTTACTAACTTGCAAGCCACAGTAAAAGTGAAGAGCTTTGTTTTCAGCATGACCTTCTAAAATTACACGCAGTTACAATAAAAAAAAAGGGGGCAAAATAAGAAGCAACAATTCATCCTGTGAAGGATCACTGAATTGAGCAAGAGTTTTGATCTGCTCAAGGGCAGGAAAGCACTGCAGAGAGATCTGCACAGGTTAAATCAATGGGCTGAGGTCAGTGGAATGAGGTTTAACAAAACCAAGTGCCAGGTCCTGCATTTTGGTCACAATGACCCCAAGCAACGTTACAGGCTTGGGGAAGAGTAGCTGGAAAGCAACCCACTACAAAAGGATCTAGGGGTGCTGGTGGACAGCCAGCTGAGTATGAATCAGCAGTGTGTCCAGGTGGCCAAGAAGGCCAGTGGCATCCTGGCCTGGATCAAAGCCAGTGTGTCCAGCAGGAGTGGGGCAGTGATGGTGCCACTGTACTCAGCCCTGGTGAAGCCATTGCTTGAGTGCTGTGTTGAATTCTGGGCACCACAATATAAGAAAGACACTGAGGTCCTGGAGCATTTCCAGAGAAAAGCAGCAAGGCTGGTGAGGGATTTGGAGGGCAGGTTATACAAGGAGTGGCTGAGGGAGCTGGAGTTACCTAGCCCAGAGAAGAAAAGGCTGAGGGGAGATCTTATTGCTCTCTACAACTACCTGAAGGGAGATGTGAGTGAGGCTGGTGTTGGTCTCCTCTCCCAAGTAACTAGCAACAGAATGAGAGGAAATTGGTTTAAGCTGTGCCAGAAGTTTACACTGAACATTAGGAAAAAATTTCTTTACTGAGTGGTCAGGCCTTGGAATAGGCTGCCCAGGTATCATCATCCCTGGAGGTGTTCAAGAAGTGTGTCAATGTGGTGCTTCAGCACATAGTTTAGTGGTCGGGATAGTTGGTGGGTTATGGTTGGACTCAATTATCTTCAAGGTCTACTCCAGCCTTAGTGATTCTATGATCAAAAGCAGTGAAGGGAACGGGGTGGGGGAGACAGAACAGAATTCAGATTCTGAAGTTCTGTTAGAAGTCTGAGGCAAACCGAGATTCAAAAATTCCCCCTTAAAAAGTCCAAAATTATCAAAAGAAGCATTCTTCTGGAAATTTAAATAGACCAATGGAGCTCTATAAATGAGCCACTTGGATTAAAACTGTCAAATATTTAACATGTTGTGTTGCCACACATTTAGCAGTATCTCTTCATAATGAAATTGACTGAAATTGTGTTAACTGAACAAAAAAAGACTCAATTATTATCCCAGGAAGTCAAACTAAGAGAGGCATCTGTATAACTTAAGAGAACAAAGCATTTTAAAAACACTAAGTAAAACCTGGCAGGTAACTTGCTGTCATACAGACAAATGCTCTGAGGCAGAGTTATCTCTAACTTGCTGTGAGAACACATGAAGAACAATATTGACTTCTAATTTTCATCACATATTGTAACCACTTATGAATACACTGACTGCTGTGCTTGAATTTCCTGTGCCATTTATAGAATCACAGAATCACAGTCACATTAAACATAAACATGCTTACCTAGAAGAGCTCTTGTCCAAGCCCACCCTCTTGCAGGATCTCTGATCATCTGAATTTCATCAATCACAGCAACTTCATCTTAAAACAAAAAGACAAATATGTTATACCAAGGAAAAGCATCTAGAATAGCAATACCACACAGAAAGGAACAAAAACGGCCTCCTAGAAAAGATTTCTCAAGTTAATCCTCTACCACCAAAGAGCTATTTAGAGATGATCCAAGTTTCAGTAACTGCTCACTGGCAGTTTTGCCGCTGATTTCAGTGGGAACAGGAGTGGACTCAAAATTTCATTTTCTTGGTACCCTTTAAGTAATTCAACAGGACTGTTTCAAAACAACAGGGTTCCAAGCTCAAGGAAAAAGGACAAACAAGANCCAGGCCCCTCACCAGTTTTGTCGCCCTTCTCTGGACACCTTCCAGTACCTCAGTATCTCTATTGAATTGAGGAGCCCAGAACTGGACACAGGAGTCCAGGTGTGGCCTGACCAGTGCTGAGTACAGGGGAAGAATAACCTCCCTTGTCCTACTGGCCACACTTCCTGATCCAGGCCAGGATGCCACTGGCTCTCCTTGGCATACTGCTGGCTCATCTTCAGCTACTGTCCACCAATACCCTCCAGGTCTCTTTCTTCCTGGCTCCTCTCCAGCCACTCTGTCCTCAGCCTATAGCGCCGCTTGGGGTTGCTGTGGCCCAAGTGTAGAACCCTGCACTTGGCCTTGTTAAATCTCATCCCATTGGCCTCTGCCCACCCATCCAGCCTCCCAAGAACCCTCTGCAGGACTCTCCTAACCTCCAACAGATTGAAACCTGCTCTTAGCTTGCTGTCATCTGCAAACTTACTGATGATGGACTTAAACCTTCTATTATTTATGCTTCATGATTCCTTACAGGATTTTTTTTTTTTAAATGAACCAAAACCACCCAACTGAAAAGTATCTTTTATTCTCCTCTACAGTCTGTCTAGCTTGTTAAAATAAATGTTATGATTTAATGTTTTGACAAATGTTGAAATCCACAGGAGGCAATACAAAAAGTACTGACATATACATGTGAAAAAAAAGTAGTTACGCATTTTAAGTCACTTGTCTTTAGAAAGAAGTCAGTAATTTGACATTAACTGATATTTCCTTCCAGAAATTAAGTCTTCCTTACCTGATGGACTGCAGTGTTGGTCTAACCCAAAAACAAAGCCAAAAACTTTTTATGGGAATGAGGAGTAACAGAGGTTGAGGTGCTGGAACGTGTCCAGAGAAGGGCAACAAGGCTGGTGAAGGGCCTGGAACACAAACCCTGTGAGGAGAGGCTGAGGGAGCTCGGGTTGTTTAGCCTGGAGAAGAGAAGGCTCGGGGCTGACCTCATTGCTGTCTACAACTACCTGAAGGGAGGTTGTAGCCAGGTGGGGGTTGGTCTCTTCTCCCAGACAACCAGCAACAGGACAAGGGGATACAGTCTCAAGTTGTGCCAGGGGAAGTATAGGCTGGATGTTAGGAAGAAGCTCTTCCCAGAGAGAGTGATTGGCATTGGAATGGGCTGCCCAGGGAGGTCGTGGAGTCACCATCCCTGGAGGTGTTCAGGAAAAGAGTGGATGAGGCACTTAGGGTCCTGGTCTAGTTGCCTGGATAGGGCTGGGTGCTAGGTTGGACTGGATGATCTTGGAGGTCTCTTCCAACCTAGTTGATTCTATTCTATTCTAATACTTCAAGAGCCCCAACAGGATGGTAGTTATTTTCTGCCCTTAAAATATTCAAGCACCAATTTAGATGAATAAAATTAACTGTCCTAACATAGTCCAGACATTTTTCAAATAAGAGTGAAAAGTAGTAGTTTGGGTACTTCAGAGATCTAAGCAGTAATACACACACAGATACATAGATGTGATAGAAACAGCTACGTGTACATACAAGGCGTATTGGTGCTGCACATTTCAATGGTACAAGCAACATGAGAGGCTTGTCTGGCATCTTCATTGGCATAGACACGCTCTTCTCCTGTCACCAAGTCACATGGCACATTCTAAAGGAATTCAGAAAACTCATGTTAAGTTTCTGTAACATAACAAATTCTCCTTCCCAAAGGAAAAAAAAAAAATCAGCTTCTTAAAGCAGCTTCTAAGACAGTGTAATGGAAGCTATCCAGAAAAGAACTACTCAGCCTTTTGAGACTTGTGCCCTACCCTTAACACCTGTCAGCCTGAAGGGTTTAATGAGGAGGTAGTAACTGTAATTAAGTATCCTCTGAGATTATGTCTTCCTGTGATCATTTCAGGGCTGTCACACCTGTAACAAAAGAAAAGCTGTAGCACCAAGGGGCCGGTAAGTGAAGGAGCCTTGCAAACTTCAGCTTCTGCCAGTCCATTTGCTGGCTGCCCTGGCAAGTGTCTCATCTACTGCCTTACACTCACATGGCAAGAGGACTAGCTGTAACAGACAGTAGAGGCCAACATCCTCTGTGAACTGCACACTCACTGAATCCCAGCCAGGTGACTGCTCCTTCCATATCTACAGCCATCTATAGAGCCATGCAGGAAAGCCATGTTCAAGCCTTAAGGGCTATATATGATCCATGAGCTGCCAAATGAAATGTCCTCACACACAGGGTAAAAATGCAGTAACTCTGCTAACAAGGAACATCACTACAGGGTATCCACATTCACCATTTCACATGTTACAGGTACCTCCTAGGTCAAGCCAATTTTTCTTATATGTTGCTTTAAGAAATCAGTAACAGGAATTACAAATTCTAAATCAAGGACTGACCGAAAGAGAAATCACGAGATTAATAGAATGGTTAGGGTTGGAAAGAACCTTAAAGATCACCTAGTTCTAGCTCCCCTTCCATGGACAGAGAAATCTTCCACTACACCAGGTTGCTAAAGACTTCATTCAACCTGGCTTTCAACACCTCCAGAGAGGGGGCAAGCTGTTCCAATATCTCACTATCCTTACTATATAATTTGGTAAACACTACTGCGCACACAACATTATGCCACATTAACACGATGTGTTACTGTAATGCTTCAGAACTAGCGTGGTTCTGTGCAGCTGGAAACACACTGCTGAAGAGCCTTCAAAAAGATGATAGAAGCAATTAAAGCACTAACGAAAGCTTCCTCTAGAGACTCGACACAGGACACTGCTCTTCAGCTCAAACCAGGACACTGCTCTTCAGCTCAACCCAGGACACTGCTCTTCAGCTCAACACATCTGAAGTTGCAGAACTTTTTATAAGGTGGTTGAGTGAAATAAATTTAAACATTAGAACAGAAGAGGGGAGTTAAGCAAGGGTAATTTCTTGTGCACAAGTTAAAATAAAGGTCATGAGCAGAAGCAGCTACGGTTTCCACACTGAAAAAAAAACAACAATAGAACCTGGCTAAACCTGGAGGTAAAAATTACAGGAATATAGAGGCAGGTTAAAAGGATGACTGCATGGCATGTGCTTTGGGGAAAGTGATGCTCCATTTGGGGAAATCATGTTCCACTCTGCATGCCTAAAGCAGAAACACACAACTAGTCTTCAGGAGCTGACACTACCGCAAAATAAAGGGCTCTGCTCAAGCACACTGCTCCACAGACCACCTTATACAACCACAGCATTTCACAAACACGCATTCATGATGCTGTTCCCAGTACGAGGTAAGTAATATAACATACTGACAGCATCATTACTCTTTTGGAAGATCTCATGAGCCAGAAGTTTTAGTGGACCACAGTATATTCCAGATTTTGCTGACAGAAATCTCTGGATAGCATGGTAAGTTTTTCCACTGTTTGTAGGACCAGCATGGAATATTATCTTTCTCTGAATAGCCCTGGCATCCGGATACCTGAAACATACACACAAAAAAAAGCACATCTGTTGAACATTGATATGGCATTCTGGACACTGATCCATGGAAAGCTGCAAATTAGCTTAAACATCTAGCTATAAATAGACTTTTTAATGTGCACTGAAAGATCAAGTTCTAGATCAAGTTCTTAAGTACAGTATGAAGAGGTTACTATGTCTTATACACTCATCTTCTAAACAATAAAATGCTCTCAAAGACTTAAGAGTGGAATTCACATATGTGTTCAAAATCATTCTCATTACTGTGGACTCTCTCCTTGGGTATGTTAACACTTTAATGCCCTGGAATGCTGCCTCCCCAACAGGTACAGTCAGAAAACAGCTTTTTGGAAAGGCAATACCAACCCAGCAACTTTCATAGCTGATATAATCTTAGTTTCCTTTTAATTGATTGCAATGTGTGCTGGTTTGAGGCTAACTGGAATACTTTAATGAGAGAAATTAGATCACTGGCTGTGAAAAGAAAATAATAGGGATGTCTATATCACCCGTTCATTCTGCTGAGACATATAAAAACAAGAACACAAAGATAAAGTCAGTCTGTTGCTGCCTGCTTGCCATATTAACTCCTCTGCCTCAATCTGTGTAACTTGAACTAATCATTCTTCTTCTAACACCTCTTTCCAACCTATCCCAGTCCACCCTGCATGTAAGGGGGATTCTGAGATAAGAGAGGGAGCGGAAAGAAGGTGAAGAGGTTGGTCGGGAGCCCCTCTTGGGCAGTCTGGCTGCTCAGGGAGGGGTTTTGAGTTTCTGCGTTACTTTTAACTTGTATATTACTGTATATACCTGTAAATATCTGTATATATATTGTATATAAGGGTAGGATAGGGTGTCCTTGCCCACGGCAGGGGGATTGGAACTAGATGATCCTTGTGGTCCCTTCCAACCCTGACTTGATTCTATATATATGCTTGTAAATTGTGCCAAGCTATAAATACAGCTTCACTCCTTAACTTCAAGCTGAGTTAGTCTGGGTACATTCCTAACTATGTAGGAGGGTAGGTAACTCCCAAACCTCCACACAATGTATCTTGTAACAAAGGTAAGAGTTGCTGATGTGAATTATTATAAAAACAGAGAAATGGGACTGAAAATGTAGTGCAATTATACCTCATAAAACTCATCCACAGACTATGAAACTCTATGACATTAAGAAAGGCAAATACTGCAACCATTTAAGCACACTGACCAGTTGGGTGGCAGCCGTAAATCGCTGATCTTGCGCAGATCATCCATACAATCCAGCATTGGAAAGATCTGCTTTGCATGCCTCAGGAAAAAGGGGAAGAGATCATCCACGTGACCTAGAAGAGAAAGCCTTTTAAGAAAAGTGTGCACACTTGTCTGAAAGCATGTATCTTCATAGTGATCACAGAATGGTCTGGGTTGGAAGGGACTCCGAAGGTCATCTAGTCCAATCTCCCTGCAGTCAGCAGGGACATCCTCCATTAGATCAGGCTGCTCAGAGCTTTGTCAAGCCTCCCCTTGAATATCTTCAGGAACTACCTCCCTGGGCAACCTGTTGCAGTGTTCCACCACTCTCATGGTAAAGAACTCGTTCCTCACATCCAATCTAAATCTCTACTTCTCTGATTTCAAAGCATTGACCTCATCCTATCACTCCAGGCCTTTGGAAACAGTCCCTCTGCAGCCTTCTTGTAGGACCCCTTCAGGTACCAGAAGGCTACTATTAGGTCTTCCCAGAACCTTCTCCTCTCCAGGGTGAACAACCCCAGCTCTCTTAGCCTGTGCTTGTAGGAGAGGATTTACAGCCCCCTGATCATTTTTGTGGCCCTCCTCTAGACTCGGTCTATCAGGTCCAGGTCCTTCCTGTATTGAGGTCTGAGGTAGAGGATTGTGGTCCAGAGGTATAGTATCATGTCTGGTCCAGAGCCGGACACAGTACTCCAGATGAGGTCTCACTAGGGCAAATTAAAGTAAAATAATCTTCTTTAAAAGAAGACTTCTACTACTTCCACCATACACTTATGTGATTCTTTCAGCTTCTGGCTCTCCACAAAGTTCAGTAATTATCTGAATGGCAGAAAGGCAAACCAATGTGTGTACATGAGCTCATTAAACAATGTAACACTAACACTACAGCATGAACAAAAAAATCTCAGTTGGTTAGCCTTTATCACTAAAGAACTTCTGAACAAAAAGTCTGAAAAAGATGGAAGAGAAACAGCTTTTCTGTCCGAAGAACACTTAAGGATTTTCTTCCTCAATTTATGTGCTGCCCTGGAACAAAATTTTGCAAAGTGCATTTACAAATAACCAGAGAAAAACAGTAGTTTGCAGCTTTATTGCAGAAGGGCTTGTGATGCTGACTTACAATTGTGAGTCTCAATTCTCAGGTGCGAAAACAAGAACAGAAAAAAATCAACTCTGAAAAGACATTCAGGTTCTCTCTTCTGAATGTTTGCAGCATAGACACTTGGTATTAAAGGTCTCACTTCAGTTCACACTAATTGCCCAGCTCTCATCAATTTCCAGAGCTAGATGGATTTGTTAGCATTAAACACGCACACACACACCCCAAAAAAAGAGCAATGATTTGTTGCTTTTTGTTTTAATTGAGAATTAGTATTCAATAATCAAAATTATTGTGAAAAATTGTAGGAACTTTAAAAAATTATTTTCAATTCTCATCTTTGGACAAGCAAAACTCAACTAAAATTCTTCAAACCTGACACTATAAACACACCTATATATGTGAGTTTTAAGGCATCCATAAAAAATGACCATAAGGAAATAAAAGAGTGGAAGTGAAGAAATCAAGTGGAAGATTTAATGCATATCAAATATGAAGAGTTTCCTAAAATGGTAAATATTTTAAATCTACACATTTACATTTTAAGACAAAACTGATGGCTGTAACTTTTAAATTACCATCACTTAAAAACACATCTACTACAGTTCTTCATCTACTATACATCTTCTGTAGTTTAAGCCGAGGAGAAGGCTTTCTGCTGTTAGCTAGCATCAGCCCTAAACTAAGTGCCACTGATAACACTCCGATGCAGTGAGCAAGCAAACACCACTCACTTCACACCACAGGGAACAGCAGTCACAGAGCTACCTTCCCAAGTGCTTGGAGGCACCTGGCCAGGAGAAAGCTCTTCAAGTGCCCCCTAGTGACTACTGCATTTTAAAGAGAGAGAAATAGCTCAGTACCGCTTAGCATTTCAGCAGAGAACAGATGCTACAGGCTGCTTCTTCCTGCAACTTCCACCTCTTTTGTTCCCACTTCAGAAAATGCAAGAGGAAAACACTCCGTAGGATGGGCACAAATATTTGATGGAGAAACAGTAATTTTTAACCTCTTTTACAGCATAGTGGGAGGGTCCACAGGTAAGCATAGATGTCAAACCCAAGCAAAATAAAAAGAAGCATATTTTAATTTACAAGCAGTCCAGATACTTGCCTGCATCACAGCATATATCATTGAGAATGATATGCAAATCAGCATTCACAGAACTGGATTCCATGATATACTTCCTAAAGCTTATAAACGCTTGATGAAACAGACGGGCTGAGAAAAAAAACAAACAAGCAAACAACAGACACAAGGTGAATGTTACTGGAATCACAAAACTACATCTGCAAATACCCAACAAAACACTGAAGTGGCCCATTAAAAAACTATACTTAAATATGTTATATTACCAGTAAATATAAAGGTTATTTCAACCAAGTGACAGAGATGTCCTAAACAAGCAGTATTGTAAGACTCATAAAAGATTAGATCTAGCTGAATAAAAACAGATTTCACATTTAAAAAAAAATATATTAAAAATATTAGAACATTTTCTTACCATCTAATCCATTTTCTGCTCCTAGTCTTTGGATTTCTTTTCTTTTGTAGAACTTATTTAAGTTTTTTAGAACTTCACCTGTAGAAAAAGATGAACTTCTTTTTCAGTTTGCTCAAAATCATATTTTCTGAGCCCAAATATCATACTTCACGGTCTCCTTGTTCTGGAAAGAGTGAATCTTTGCCATGTTGAACAGAATCACATGATTTCTCTGTAAGCTAAACATCATCAGTGACTGAATCTACTGTGAAAAAGGACAAGTTGTGTAAGAGTAAGAACTGCCTGAAGATGAGCTCAGTATCCAAGACACTCTCGCTGGCACTTGATAGGGAAGTAAAAAGGTGAGAGAGTCCCTGCAGCTGATACACTATAGAACAAAGTAATTAGGGGTTTGGGACAAGTTTTTTGTTGGGTTTTTTTTTAGCAGCACCTGTTGGTCAACGGCAGCTTTTAATATGAAAAGTAAACCTGTTTAAAACACTCAGTGACAGCTTTTACTAAACATCTTGAGATTTCCTTTCCTCCACACTGCTTCCAAGACAGACTCTAGAAAGGTCAGGCAAACTAGATGCACTATTCTTCTCAGGTTAAAGAAATGAAGGAAGAAGAAAACAGAGCTTTGTCATACATATGACAAGTTACTTAGGTTTTATACAAACAAATATCATATTATAAAGTTATTAATCAACCCTTTCCTTCCCCTAGAATGCAACTTCAGAATTGCAACAAAGTTGTATTTACTAATATACATTCTGAATTCATTAAATGCTCATTAAATCATAATGGCAAAAACATGTCTCTTGACCACCTACAGCAGATCAGAAACACACAAAAATACTAGGAGCATCTATTCTAAAATTAAGTTTCTCTTAAAATTCCAAGTCTAGAAACACTGTATTATAAAATGACTGATCCATAATGCAGCACACCTCTGGTTTGCCAGCACAAGTCACTGAACACAACACAGCCAAGTTCTGCTCACTGCAACTATCTCTGCAACTCTTTGAAGCCTCTGCCATGACACAGAAAGCTTACCAAGAGATCAATTTCAAATTATTGAAGGGCTGTCTCTTTTGACTACAAAAACTATACTTCAGAACAGAGAGAGCCCACTTTGCATAATGAAAATCATCAGGTGACAAGGACATGGCAAAGTTCAGCTAAAGATAAAGACAGAAGCAGGAGAACTGTGGCTACATCCCACACCCCATGCGTGGTTACAGTAGCCTATTATGTTCACAGGAGTAACTAAGCAAGACTTGTCAGCAGGCTTCTAATTACTATGCAGATATCCACACTCTCCTCAGAAAGAGTTTAAGGGCCTGGATAGCAAAGACAGATAGGAAAACACTGCACTAAAAGAAAGAACAGGGTAAAACTCTCTTCAAGGCTTCTGTAAGAAGCAGTAGCAGATAAAATATCATCAGCTGCTTGGCTAAATCCATAACCTACTGGCCTTACTGCAAGAGGAAAAGGTCAATGCCAAAGTACTTGTTGC
This sequence comes from Tricholaema leucomelas, assembly GCA_013400475.1. Classification (NCBI taxonomy): domain Eukaryota; kingdom Metazoa; phylum Chordata; class Aves; order Piciformes; family Lybiidae; genus Tricholaema lacrymosa; species Tricholaema leucomelas. The sequence continues at coordinate 50,130 of WAAF01009151.1, read as the reverse complement.
TATCCAAGGCAACATGACATTGGGACCATCTCAGCCCTCAGCATCCAAGGTCACAAGCCTTTCCAAGCACAAATACTTGCTTTAACTAGAAAATACATCAAAATAAAATGAAGCTGGCACTGCAGTCCAAAATGACATGCCCACCACTCAGTACCAACTGCTTCTACAGCAACAGATAGAATTGGAGTATATATGGGCAGATCTGTGTCCTGCCTCTACCATTACCCTTTTCACCATTCACACTCTGGTGAAATTCCCCTATCCTTACCATTTCCTCATTCTAGAACACTATTTTGGCTCTTAGTCAACTACTGTGACTTCTCAACAATATTTTTTAATGTTCTGTACAAAAAGACAGCCTGGCACTGTGTTTAAGCTCAGAAACTATGCAGGTGGCCTCAAATGTATCAGATTTATTTGGATGTTTCAACCCTATTTGTAGGAATACTTCCATTCATGTTTCTGCATCTTTGACAACAATCCATTCTGGCAAGTCTGTACTTCACAGTGGGGCAGTGGTCCAGTCCAAGTGACCTGGAGCATCCAATTAAACCACTCATTCAGGCACCTCCTGTTTCTCAACATTCCTATCGTAAGACTACCTTCTCACCGGTAAGCACAGTCCCATGATCTGACAATCGAAGCCACAGAACTGACATCCACTATGACAACTAAGCATAAGGGCTCCAAATTAACAACTGTATCAAGGACTCTGTGAAGCCACGTGACATGAAGTGCTGAGCATTCATACAGTAGGGGTTTGTTTACATTTATTTTATAATGGGTAGTGGATCATCTCTGTACCAGAAGACCCACAATCAAATCAGTCCTAACTTGTGCTGCCCACTGGCCCAGTACTGAAGATCATAATGTCAGGTACCCATCTTTTTCCTGTAGTAATAACAGATCACCTACCCTTACAATACCTCTATCTTCTCTCACTGCTCTTTACAGTCATTTCTTTTAATATTACCTCCATAAGCAAATTCCTTGTTCCCCTTCACTTTCCTAAATTTAATATCACAGCTTTTTTCTTCATTCTTTTTTTAACATAACTGCTCCTTAGATATTTTGCTATCACGAGCTCATGTGTTACCTAGTCATTCAATTATCTTGTTTCGCAGGGTGATTAGACCAAGGGTTCAGCAAACACCTATTTAGATCTTAAATCATTCCATCATATAGCCATTTCACATTATTCTATTGATATCCATTTGGGAAAGTATTCCCAACAACATTTCCATATTGTTTCCACATTTGGGTCTTCTGCAATGAAAACATCATCACTGTCATCAGACAAATGTATCAGAAACATTACCAAAGGGCTACTGAAAGACACATTCTGCCATAATCTCTGTAAGGAAATCTCTAAAGTGAAATGCTCCTCATGACTGTACCCTATCTGACACACTAGAATTGACAGCATACATCATAAGGATCCATTTCCTATGAAGCTGTGAATGAATTCTGCTAGAAGCCATCAATCAGCAGGTTTGTTATAATGGTTTGGCAAAACTGGATTTGCAAAAGTAAGCTTCTAAGAAGGCTTCAGTTATGCTGACAGTGTTTGATTAGCAGGAAAATCGCTATCACTGTCTCACTTCTGCAAGTAACACACTAACAAGATGATCCACACTGGAATTATGAGCACTGCAAGTAACAAAATTTCCTCACAAGCTGTACTTAGAAAGCCAGTAAGCATAAATTTTGCTGCTGAATCTAGCTCAGTATTTGACAGCAGAATCTGACAGAGTACCTTTATTAAAAATATATAAAAACTGAATCAGGTGCATAACACTGTGTTAGGTCAGAATCTTAGAGAAGCAGAGGAAAGCTATTTATCTCATTAAAAAGAGCAGATGACATTTGCTAAGGAAAGGCTTGTTCAGCTTTGTTGTTATCCCCCAGTTTAGAAGGGACATTGAAATCCTTGAGCGTGTCCAGAGAAGGGTGATGAGGCTGGTGAGAGGCCTCGAGCACAAGCCCTATGAGGAGAGGCTGAGGGAGCTGGGATTGTTTAGCCTGGAGAAGAGGAGGCTCAGGGGTGACCTTATTGCTGTCTACAACTACCTGAGGGGTGGTTGTGGCCAGGGGCAGGTTGCTCTCTTCTCTCAGGTGGCCAGTGCCAGAATGAGAGGACACAGCCTCAGGCTGCGCCACAGAAGTTTAGGCTCGAGGTGAGGAGAAAGTTCTTCACTGAGAGAGTCATTGGACACTGGAATGGGATGCCCGGGGAGGTGGTGGAGTCGCCATCCCTGGAGCTGTTCAAGGCAAGGTTGGACGTGGCACTTGGTGCCATGGTCTAGCCTTGAGCTCTGTGGTGAAGGGTTGGACTTGATGATCTGTGAGGTCTCTTCCAACCCTGACGATACTATGATGATACTATGATACTATCAATGGGTTTCAAAATACAAAATTACTGACAGCTACTGAGAGTGTGCTACATGCCAAGGAGTCAGATGAGCACCATCCTGGTATCCCTTGCAAATCTCACATGAAAGAACTTCAGGCTGTTCATTTTTACCTGCAGGAACATAAATTACTTTAATATTTTATTTCTCAACAAGACAGCAGAAACAAAAAGGAATCTCTACTTATTTTCCCAGAGCATCTTAACCATACCTTTGAAGAAATCCAACATAACCATTTATCTAAAAAATGTACAAGATCCTACTATTCCTATTTATTACCACCTAAGGAACACACTACTAAGGTAAGCCAAAAATGAAAGGCAAGTCTGAAACAACACACATTTTTTTTTTCGCATTACAGCTGTTGAGATTCTTTCCTCCTTGCTAGGTTTCTTAGCTGTCAGGGCTGGGAATTATTTTCCCAAGGGGTCTGGACATATTAAGATAATTTTTGCATGCCTTTTACACCTGGAGCTAATATAGATAATATGCCATCAGAATACTTAATTAGGACAACATGTGAAGAAAGAAGTTTTCACTTACACTCTCAATGCTTTAGGATCACCAAAGGTTCAACAACTTGTTTGTTATTTATCAAGTCTTTAAAGACAAGTGTGCTGGGACAGCTAGACAAAAAAAAGCCCTTCCTGAGCAAAAGACAGGACGCAGATGAAGACTGAACACGATGTACCATTCATAATTGAAGGAGACACTGAAGAAGCAGTTTCAACTCACTCTGTGGTTCCTGAGATAGAATTACATGTAAAGACACCAAAGAACAGAAGTGTAGAGCATCTAATAGTCTGGAACATAATTTCTTCTGTTTCAAACTACATGCCAAAAAATAAACAGTAAAATGATGTGATATATATCTAGCAGACAGATAAAAGAGAAACATAAAGATGTTGCTTCAAGAGTAAAGTTCAAATTCTTATTTTGTTTCTGACATCCTCTGCAGCTCTCACAACATGGACTGCACTGAAGAAAACAGCTCTTGGAAGTGGCCTTCCCAGTCCATACTTTGAACATGTAATTGTACTTTAAAATGTGCAAACCCAAGAATATGAAAACAGATCTACACTAACTGAAAAGTTAAATTTAAGTTTCTAACACTGATGGCAAATAACTAGACATACTGAACACTCTGTTTTTATCTAGGCACACACATACACAGATGATCATAGAACCACTATGCTGATTTAAGGTCACCATGGTGATTTAAGGTCATCAAAGCCCAACCATTAACTCACTCTACCAGGGACAATAGCACATCGTATCTTTGCGCACCATATTTTGATGGCTTTTAAATCTCTCCAGGGATGGTGCTTCCCCTACTTCCCTGGGCAGCCTGTTCCAGTCTTCGGTAACTCTTTCAGTAGAGAAGTTATGATATGATGCTCTTTCGTTTATAACGTTAATAGCTAGAAAAGCTACGAATTCCCAGTTCAGAAACGGCTACAATTTCAAAACTACACAAGATTTAGCTATGAAACCTCTCCTCAGATCTAGCATCTTCACCCTGTCTGCGCTGAAACAGGGAGTGAAGGACCTAGGCCAACAGATTCTTCCCTCCACACAAGGCACGCTTAACGAGCTGTGGTAGAATCCTTACAACCGCTTGCCTGACCTCACCTGACAGCTTTCACCACATTTTCACCTTCCAGGGCAGGAGCAGCAAGAAGCTTCTCGCAAAGAAAACCTCTCATGTTCTCAAAAGATGAGGGCAGCTCGAAGGGGGCGGCGGACTCCGCCGGGGATGCCGGAGGCCGCCGGCCCACAGAGGCCCGCCAATTTCTTTCGGGCCTCAGGAGCATGCAGTTGCCGCGGCTCAAAGGACCCAGCCCCGCACAGGAAGGCAGTAGGGCAACACACCTCCAGCCCTGGCGGGAAGAGGATAACCAAGGCCCGCACCGCCCCTTCCTACGGACTCTGCCCAACGGCCACCGTTGCCTCACAACCGCCTGCACTCACCCTTGTCGAGAGGCCGCGTAAGCTCGGCGCCCACATCTTCCTCGGCCGCATCACCGCCGGGCTTCAGCGGCACGGGCACGAAGAGAGAGGTGTCGGGGGCCCGCGAGCTGCCGTCCCCGCCGACTGAAGAGGAGGAAGAGAAGGATGTAGCGGCGGCTGGGCGCAGGCAGGCAGCGGGGCGCAGGCGGGCAGCGGCGGCCCCGCCCTGGCGGAGGACGAGCCCCGCACGGGCCGGGAGCCGCAGCAGGGGCCACGCGCACCGCCTCATCGGCACGCAAGGGCGGCAGCGGCAGCGGCGCGCACCTCATGCGTCATCACGCAGCGACCGCCTAGCCGCCACGCATGCGGAGCGCTGCCCTCCCGCCGCACCGCTACCCGGCTGCAAGCCAAGCCTCGTTACCGGAGAGCCTCGAGCTACACGTGGTGCAGCTGCCAATCAAAGACGAGCCAGATGTTAGCGAGAATACAGCTGTTTTAATCATCCCGATAGCAGCTCAGTACGGTTCCCGTTTGTTACACATGGTTGCACAATCTGAGGCTAGTTAAGTACAATCAAGTTTTCAGCATCTCTTGGAATCGTTTCCAGATTACAACATGCAAGTGACCATGAAAATATTTGGCTTTTTACTTTATTCTTTAAAGTTTTTGACCAGGCACTTACATGAGGGAGTTAAATTTGCTCTCACTCAAAGATAATAGTTCATGTGATAAATATCCCAGCACAAAGGTACAGAGTCTTTGCTTTATCAAAGTGCCACAATAATAAAACAGTTCTTACAGAAATGTAATTTGATTGACTTACTCATAAAGTAAGGTTACCAATGACACTTGCACCACAGTTGAGAAGTCTTGGTTTAAAGGACAAGTGAACCACAAGTGCAAGTAGCCTTCCACACAGCAGGCTTTGTTTTACACTCAAGCCACACGTCTGATAACAGACTACATGCTCAGTTGGGAACAGGTGACAACTAAGTCCTTTAAGCTATTTCTTCAAGCACTAAACACATATGAGATGATCAAGACAAACAATGTGCTGTGCCAGACAACCTTCTAACAAACTTTCAGGCTTGCCTGGCTTCAAAACACCTTTCTAGAAGACCACACAAAACTTGGTTGCCCTCAAAACAGACCCGATCAGGCTAGGAAGAGAATGTCCTTTGAGGACATTTTGTCTCTCCTATCAGGACAGTGAGAAGAGAGACTGAAAACAGTGGATAGGTGAGGCCAGGAGAAAACACAGTTACATACATATGCAAAATAAGAAATGTTATCAGCATTTATTTACCAGTAAGGGATAATTATGTTCAAATACTTTACCCATTCACCACCTGAACATGAAATTACAACAACATCTCTGCAGTCACTAGTTACTGGGCAACAAATCCCCAGATGTCAGGAGTGACTCACCTGAAAAACTCAGAGAAGCACGGTAGAGCAAGAACCTAGGGGAGGGAGGGATAAGAGGCTTCCTAACATTCTTTGCTACTAACAGATTCAAAACATCTTGGAAACCTTGGTAAGGTGTCTTGAGGGCTCCACAGTTATCACAGTCATAGTGCAGTTTCAATTGATCCCTGTCTAACATGGTCATCAGAAGTCTTAGGATAAGTTCACTGTAAACTTTGATTTTTAGTGTGATTTAGTCAATTGTGTCTAATTGTCTAACAGTTTCAGAACAAAACAAATGTAAATAAGCAAGATTGGAAAGAAACATGCAGTAAACATGAGAGCAGGGAAATGCTTTAGTCTACACTGTATAGGTGATCAGCAAAAAAAAAAAATGAAAATCAAATATACCAGCCTACCATGCATGGAAATAACTAGATTTAAGCTTATGCATACCCAAATCCATATAACATTATCAAATAAAAGTAAAATGTGCAGTATAAAATAGTAGCTTAAAGTTCCAGTGTTTGAGAAAGCACTTTATTTTTAAATGTATATACATACTTGAATGTTTAACTGAAGAATGCTTTAGTAGTATGGTAAATGCAGCACTGCAAGATGAAGGAAGACAGTTGCACTGGGAATCTTGGCCTTCTCTTCCCACAGGCTGCTGCCAACTTTAACCTGCTGAAGCACTGCAAAGTTTTTTTCACCTTAGACCAGTTCACATTTCAGGTTGCTCAGCAGATGCTTGTGACTCTGGAGATTCAAATCGCTGGTGGAAGTTTGTCCGTTGTTTCCTCAGCTTCTCAGGAGCTTTTCTCCACAGAATTATTTCCTATTTGAAGAAGGGAACAATTTTGAAATGACCATTTACTATGAAGTCTGCAGCATTATATGTCTTAAGATCCTGATAGGCAAAGATGTCAAAAAAGAAACACTACCACAAAAATCTCTGCATCCTTGTTACTTAGACAGCAGTGCAGCACATGCGGAAAGTAACAGAACGAGGACGCAAGTGTATGTATTTAGCTACTGCCCTTTATCAAGTTTGCCCTAGTGACCCTACTCCCAACTTTGATAGCATTAAATGATTCAGTAAGTTTTTCTTCCTCCTTTTCTCAAAATTCAAAGCCACTCTGCACTCCAGTTATGTTTTGTTTCCTATCTTCAACTATGATGCCCTGTCTGTTCTTCAGAAAAGAGGATTCTGATCTAATCCACGTAAGGTTTGCTCCAGTGACCCTTTTCCCTATTCCCTTCCTCAACACAATCAACTTCTGTTATGTTTTCAGTCAAACATCCTAGCCCTTACTACAATTTTGAACCTGGGCTAATGCTGGGACAGGAAATCTGCAGTAGTTTAAGCAAGCAAACAGATGTACCTGCAGCTCACATAACCCACAAAGTGTTTTGTCTGGATACCCACAACAATGTTGTTCTATGGCACTGAGCATCCCATCACCCTCTTCAGCTTCTTTATGCAAGCTAACATTTTTCTATACAGATTCCAAAAACACATCTGCCAGTAGAAATGTTTATCTCATACATGAATCAGATGGCTTCTCATGTGCTGAACAGTCATACATACAACAGCCCAAATAATTCTGCAACAGGACTCATATAGACTGTACCTGCTGTTTAAAGTATCGTCTGTCTTCTTCATCCACAAGCACGAGATTTAGGAAGTACCTCACTGAAAATTTTTTGTTCACATCCCTCATTGTAGGAGTTGGGTCATAGCCTGCTAAGAAGAGTCTTATAGGAATTGATTCACCTTTAAAAGAAGAAGTTTCTGTTAGTTCCTTATAAGTGGATGTCATTAAAGCAGTTTCAGAAGGCACACAAAATAAGGGCAGTTTCTTGAGCACTGTCTGTGCCCTTTTCTCAGCTAAACTACCATCAACAAAACACCAGAAAGTATTACAAACAATACTGAGGAGGCAGACAGATAAGTGTGAAACCAAACACAAGAACACCCTCAGTGAAAGCATGGTAGCCAGGCAACACAAAAAGGATCACTATCTTAAATTCTCCAGAGCTGTTCTACACCATGGAGTCATGTTCGAACCAAAGTGATTCGAGGATCAGTCACAGAATTTCTAATGGTAAATAATGCCAAGAATTCCTAGGATCCCAAGTGAAATGCCTTAAAAGTGTCTGCTCTGAACCTGAAAATTCACATCAGTTCAGCAGCCTAGGAAGTGTGGTTTCTCCAAGAAAAAAATAATCTCTTCTATTCCTCTTTTTAAATAGTTTTAACTCAAAATGTTTACCCTTCAAAAGAGGCACAGTTATTTACCTTTAACTGGTGCACCATCCATTATTTCATACTTTGCAATGGTTTCCGTCTCTGTTGTGGTACTGGGTCCTGGTAAAACAAGTTTTCACTGTGAGGACATATGCTTCAGTTTTAATCATTTACAAAGCTTTAACAGCATTTGAATTACATAGTATTGCAGTATTGCCTTTTTTTTTTTCTTCTCCTTTCTCTTGCATAAAAGTTACACAGACCTAAAGCAAGCAAAACATTCTCAGAAAGAGCATATACTCCGTACTCTCTTCTCCTCCTCACACTGGCAAAGAGGCAGTAGCCAGTGTTTCAAATGACCCCTGGGTATGCAGGCTTTAAATAAGGGACAAACATGCAGGGTCAGATGTGTGAAAAAGTCTGTTTTGGTGTGCAGTGCTAGGAGCTGCTACCACTAGACCATGATCAGACTAGAAAACTGAAGGGTTATTTATCAGCCTGCACAACAGTCACCTTCCTCCAGAGCCCAGGATGAAAAAAAAACGACAGGAGCCAATTTAGCCACAAAAGCCATCAGTGAAGTAGAGCTTTTTGCCCTTTTTCTATGGAAGCTTTATCATTCTCCACACAAGCAGCTCACTACAGTCAGACACTGGGGAATAAAGTCATGAGCCACAGCCTCTTACTGCCTTCCTAGCTCCAGGGTGTAGGAGCCCCATCTGCAACAATCAAGCTGTTTCTGCTTCAAAGCCTCTTGTTTAGTCTGGAGAAAAGAGAGCTTGGGGGAGATCTTATTGCTGTCCACAACTCCTTGAAAGGAAGTTGTAGCAGAGAGGGCTGGTCTCTTCTCCCAAATAACAAACAAAAGACTGAGAGGAAATGGCCTCAAGTTGCACCAGAGGAGGTTTAGGTTGGACATGAACAATTTCTCTATTACAAGGTTGTCAAGCCCTTGCCCAGGCTGCCCAGGGCAGTGGTGGAGTCCTCATTCCTGGATGGATCTGAAAGACATGTAAATGTGATGCTGAGGGACATGCTTTAGTGGCCAACTTGGAATTGCTGGGTTAACACTTGGTCTTGATGACCTTAAAGGTCTTTTCCAATCTAAGTGATTCTGTGATATTTCCATTGTATTAGCTTCATGCTAGCTGAAAATGGCATATTTCTAGAACGTGAGAGATTCATGATAATCTTTAACCAAGCCTTCTTTAACAGCTAATCTCTGCAGAGGCAAGAGAGTCTTCAAGATGCATTTTACACCTCTTCCCTTGTTCGTTATCTATCCAAGCTGATTAAGTTGCTGCATATTTATGTTCAAGTTGCATTTACAAGGGTTCACATTTGAGAAGCTAGCCCAGCGGTCACAGTCCCAGAAGAATGCTACAACCTGAGAATGCTGGCTACTTAATATGATTACCAAAGCACAAAATGCAAATGGTAGTCAGACACCAGTGAGAACGAAGCACATGGAGCATCAGTTTAGCCAAAGCTGCATCTACAGACTTCACTCTCCAGGTTTGCATAAGGATAGACTGGCAGATAAGTTGCCATTTCTTTTGGACTTTGTTTCTCTTACCAATTCCAGTAATCTCCTTTTTGATCAGCTGCAACTCCATGTGCTGAATTTTTATTCTCACTAAGAGGAAATAAATTTTTCCAACAATCACATCCTTTAACTGATACCTTTAAAAGAACAGAATGGGGGGTTTCATTAAAGAAAATAAAAAAGAGTACAACTTTCACACCTTCTTGAATACAAGTCACACAGGCAGTTACCTCATCTGCCTGTCACCTTAGAGCTTACTTTTCCACTGAGCTAAGCATCTCAGCCAACCCAGTGCAATTAACACTCCTCCAGCATTAGTAAAGGAAGTACTACAGGTATATAGAAAAAGTGTAAATGAGGGGATTTGATAAATGTTTATAAATATCTGGGGGCTGGCTGGGGCAGAGGGATGGGAGACAGACTCTGCTCATTTGCTCCCTGGGATAGGACAAGGAGCAGTGGGTGTAAATTGCAGCAAAAGAGGTTCCACCTCAACACAAGGGGGAACTTCTTTACTGTGAGGGTCACAGAGCACTGGAATAGGCTTCCCAGGGAGGTTGTGAGGTCTCCTTCTATGGAGGCTTTCAAGGCCTATCTGGATGTGTTCCTCTGTGCTGTGTTAGATAGGATTGTCCTGCTCTGGCAGGGGGGTTGGACTCTCAACTTGGGTCCCTTCCAACCCCTGACATTCTGTGAAATGCACAAATCCAAGTCATAACTAGTAGCTAATGACCTTCTTACTAGTACTAAGGGCACAACATACAAGTGCTCCTCAAAGAAGGCCACTGTGCAATTACCAACCAAAAAAGCTGAACACAATCCCTGAAAACGCTGCTTTACATTAAGTCTCCAGATGCCAAGGGTTGTTCAAAACAATACTACACTCTACCCATTGTTCCCAAGATACTTACTTGAGTGGGTTTTCTTTTCCTAAGTGACACTTACTTTGACTTATTGTATTCAAACTCTATATGAAGACAGTCTTCAATCCCTACTTCCATTTTAATGGAGTTGTTTACATCTGGGTACGTAGCAAGCTGGTGAACAATCAGATCATATTCTTTCACCAGGTCTGACAGTCGTCTCACTATTGTCACTTTTAGAAAATACCTAGGAAAACAAGCACCAAATTGGCCAAAATTACCCAGAATTGTATAAATAAAACCCCAGACTTCTGAAGGATAAGTATTCTCTGAAAGACAAGAAAGGTGCCTACAAGGCATCTGGAAGGAACTGTTTATAAAGGCCTGGAGTGATAGGACAAAGGGCACTGTCTGAAATTAGAGAAGAGTAGATTTAGCTTAGAAGTTAGGAGGAAGGTCTTTAACATGAGGGTGGTGGAGCACTGCAACAGGCTGCCCAGAGAGGTACTTGAGGCCTCATCCCACAAGGTCAGGCTCAGCAGGGTTTTGACAACCTGATCTAGTAGAGGATGTCCCTGCTGACTGCAGGGCAGTAGGACTAGATGACCTTCAAAGGTCCTTTCCAACCCAAACCATTCTATGATTCTTGTAAGACTAAACAGAAAAGAGTAAGACACCAAAACAAAACACTTACAGGTAGAAATGTGAAGGTGTTTAATTTAGTTGTGTTGTTGGAGGTTTTAGAGGAGGGACAAACTGTGTTCACTTGATTGAATACAGTTTTATCTGTACAAACAACACTGAATAATTCCAAATAAAGTAGAAAAGGCTACATTGTAACATAGCCTTGACTTCAGTCACAGCATATTAGCTGCTCTATGACTGATCTGAAACCCAAAAGGAGAATGGATCTGGGAGAGGGCAGCATAATAGCTCAATTATGAGTTTTCTGTGAGGAGGGAAGGAGTAAAGGCTTAGCAGTTACAAACCTCAGTCTGACGTTGGCACCAATGTAGGATTCGTATGGCTTTTCAACCTGCATAAACTCAAAATCGTAGCTTCTGTTTTGGGTGAGTTCTCCAGGTAAGGCCAATTCTTTCACTAAGTTGACAAATTCATGGGTATTGCTTTTGTCATTGAAGAGTTCTGAAGTTGAGGAAGTTAAAAGGAAAACATTTCAGTGTTTACTTTTAGCAAAAGAAACCGTCTCTAATTTGGCAGCAGTAGGTGGGAGTGGACAAACAGAAGCAATTAAGTTACACATAATACGACCAAGTGTTTCACCCAGTTTTTCAAAGCTATCCTCAATAAACTACAGCAAGCATTCTAAAGAGCTAACTGTAATGAAAAGGACAGATTTGAAGCCTCACTAGCACAGCATCTTCTTTCTTTAATGATAGTGTAGCTAGCTTCTGTAAGTGCTTCTTCCCTGTAATTAGTATTGTCTGATTTTGGCTTTCAGCATTTACTGCTGCAAGGACAAAACCTAAGCAACATCAAGACTGGCTCATTTAGGAGAGAGCAGTGATCCTAACTGTTTTTCCACATATTAACAACACCTAGCAAATAGTTTATTATTACTACTAGTCTACAATGAAAGAACTTATTATGACCACAGTCTAAGTCAGTCATTTGGAAACAAGTTCTTCATACTAAGTACAGACACCAGCAACAGCATCTCCTGTCTCCAGGCCAGTGTCATTACTGTTAATCCCTAGATCTATGTCATGTAATTCTCAGATGAAAGCTTAAAAAAAAACCCTAACACTACCATTAAAAAAAAAAAAATCTCAAAGTCTTTAGTATTAAAAAAAAGCTCCTCTAAAATTCACAACTTCTTGTTGCAGCAACAGGATGAGGGGCAATGACTTTGAACTGGAAGAGGGGAGATTTAGACTGAAGATTAAGAATAAATTATTGACAGTGAGGGTGGTGAGACACTGGAACTGGCTGCCCAGGGAGGCTGTGGTTGCCTCCTTCCCTGGAGGTGTTCAAGGCCAGGTTGAGCGAGGCCTTGAACAACCTGGTCTACTGAAAGATGTCTCTGCCCATGGCAGTGGGCTTGGAACTAGACAATTTTTAAAGGTCCCTTCCAAACGAAACCATTTTATGAATCCATGAACTTCAAATACTAGCTAGGATCACATGTGATAGTGAGTTTTACAAAGAGAAATCAAAATGAACTTAACACACCAATTCCACAGTTTACTATTGCCAGCTTGGTAGAAATTGACACTAACTAGCAATTGCATGTTTTCTAATATGCCTACAAATGATCTAAAGTGAACTTGGTTTGCTATGACAAGTGTTTATATAAAACAAAGTATATTTACTGTTGCAAATCCAATACTCTTTGTGCCAGTCAGAAAAGCTGTACTCTTAATTAAGAGTTGATTTAAAACACACCTTTAACATGCAGCTGCAGCTAGTCTTCAAGTACTGCTCCAAAAGATCATACTGAGGTGATTTTTGTACAACAGAACTTGAAAGGATACAAGAACACGTGGATGAAGTGCAAAAAAGCAGTGGCTTAAACCACTTCTGCACAAGTGAGGACTTCTAAATTATAGCATGATGTAAAGTCTCAGAAACACAAAACTCAAACACACCATATCGAATGTAAACCATTTAGAAAAACTTACACAGAGCAGATGCAAACCAACCTGTACAGCTATAAGAAGATAGAGTGAAGCTGACATATGTGACCTCTATTTTAACCTGCCTCAAATTCCTTCACTCTCTTCACACTGCTGCTTTGCTCTGAATGCTTGCTTTTTTCAGCCTCATTGGTCAAAACCTCAAAAGCACAAAGCAAGAGGTGTCAGAACTCAGTCATATCTACTACTTAACAGTTCAGACACATGGTACTGAAGCCTGCTAACTGATTAGAAAATTTGTGACATTGGAATCAAAGTCAACTGTGCAAGAATTCCTTCCAAGGGGGATAACAATGCAAATGGCTCTCTAACAGAGAGGGAAGGAATTTTAGCATCAACCTAAGTGTGCACAAATTACCTTAACTGGTAAGAAGTTAGACATGATAAAGATTTTTCATAGCTTGACTCTAACCAGACTTAGATATGGGTAACAGAATTTTTCATGTCAATACAATATTATCTTGCTAAAACCCCACAGATCACCTGCAAAGTGTCAATACTGGTTTACATTAACAGTATAAAGCTAGGTTTTGGAAAACCAGACACTAAGAATTTTTAGAATCATAGAATCAACCAGGTTGGAAGAGACCTCCAAGATCATCCAGTCCAACCTAGCACCCAGCCCTGGCCAATCAATTAGACCATGGCACTAAGTGCCTCATCCAGGCTTTTCTTGAACACCTCTAGGGACAGCGACTCTACCACCTCCCTGGGCAGCCCATTCCAATGGCAAATCACTCTATGAAGAACTTCCTCCTAACATCCAGCCTAAACCTCCCCTGGCACAACTTGAGACTGTGTCCCCTTGTTCTGTTGCTGCTTGCCTGGGAGAAGAGACAACCCCCACCTGGCTACAGCCTCCCTTCAGGTAGGAGCATTTTGCTATAGGATGACTCATAATTTCTTTTCTGTCCCTCTTCTCTTTGAGATCCGCAACTAAAGATCACAGTTGGTTTTCAGTAATCTGTACTGGTTCTTAATCAAGCTTTTAACCAGCATGAGACAGAATCCTAACCATCCCAATTCTCACATGTGCACATCTTCCTTTCCAATGACATTCTGACTGCCACAAATTAATACATCATTTGCATTAAAATAAGGACAATATAATCATCTTCCTGCACTTGTCAACCACTAAGCCAATGAGGTTGCAATGCCTGAGCCACACCGCTGACAGTCACAAGCACCAACATCCATAAACCACATGGACCAAATATCCCCATTACAGCTTAAACTCACCAATTTGTCCTACAAATTCAATTCTAATTCCTTGGTGCTCTAGTCTCTTTCCAAGCTGCTTAAAGGAGATGTTCACCTACCAAGGCAAAAAAAAACCCTTATCAGTTATTTTTTCCCCCCCAACATTTTCACTCTGATATGACATCACTAAAAAAGAAAAGATATTATCACATGCTTATGGAAACAGACTTTTTTCTGAACAGTGCTGCCTGAGCTTGAAAGCAACCAAATCAAACAGCTGATCATGAAATTAAGGAAAGGCACCACTATAGCAGTTAAGCAGAATCTAATCATCTACAAGACTGAAATTAATAACCAAGCTTGAAATTTTTGAGTCACAAAATTAGGAACTCAAGCCAGAGCTTACACAGAGTTCATATAAGCTACTCATGACTCTCTTGCCATTTTTGAGAGCACAGAGCTTCAAAGCACCCTCTGACAGTCATATCTGGAATTCCAAAGAAGAACATTTCTGAGATGCATTCCTTGCAATTGAACTTAAGTCCCCTCCTCAACAGACAGACAAGTGTTGGCATTAGAGAAGTCAGTGAGAAATAACAGATAACGAAACCTACTATTGAGACCTGCATTTGTGAATTTGATTCTCACAAAGAGACCTCATCTCACAAAAGAGGATTCCATAAGTTTCCTTTCTATGGAAACATGTAACTATTTTCTTACGAGGTAATGATGACCAGAGAAATATCTGCACTTTAAAAAAAATCTAGGAGAGCATATTAGAGTAGGGTTGAAACCACCAAGTAAACCATCCTTGTGGTGAAAAAGATGACAGAGGTGGAAGGAAGCTGCCCAATAAAATACTGGTCTTTCAGATGTCATTCCATTGCGCTCATTAGCCAGAACTCATCAGGTGTCACTAACACAGATGAGAAGAACTTGGAACAGTGATATATGAAAGCAAGTCCCTTGCATCTGATGCCCATCTTGTGAGAGTTTCATATCCATGAAAGGATCTTTCTAGAGAACCAAGATCTTAGCCTGGAAAGAAATTTTAAGGGCAGGAAGATACCCATTGACAGTAACAGGTCTCTCAAGAGTGAAGCACGCATTTATAAGTCAGTAGTCAGTATCAGAACTTGGCTCATGTTTTTTGAGGGAAAAGTGAATCATGACAGAAATACTCAAAGAATGGCTCTGAGAAAGCCAGAGTGGTGGCAAGGAGCTCCTAGGTGCAACACTGAAAATAGAGAAATCCCTCTGGCACTCTCAACTCTTTTCTCCCCAACAAGAAAAAACTCCTGTTGATTCAGCAGCCACCTGAACTTTATATGTTGCTCCTCTGACGCAATTTCAGAAACCACTCAAGCACATGAAATGCAAGGCTTAGCTTCAGGGTATACAAAGCAGGTTGGCTTCACCAGTCAGGAATTACTGTTACAGACCAAGCTGTGATTCTGGAACTCGAGAGGAAGCAGGGAGATCCAGTTTGGAATAGTTTTATTACCAGAAGCAGTGGAAGAATTGCTCCAAAAAGCTTATTTATAAATACAATATGACCAAAAACACACAGGCAGCTACTCTTCAAAACATCTCATATTACCAGCTGCCTGAATGACTATGTTTAAAAAGATCAAATATAGCAAAACACTCTATTGCCTTTGAATAACACAAGCTGAAATTCCAGCTCTTGCTTTTAAATTTTTGTCATTTACCTTCCTCTACACATTTGCATGCTAAAATCCATAAAGCAGTTAAGTCACTTAAAAAAATACACAATTACCTTTCCTGAAACAGATTCTCCATCATAGAAGAGAAAATGCTTTTCTACTTTACCATCCTCTGTTTTGATTTCTGCTGTTTTTCGTGTTTCTGCATCATTGAGAATAACATCAATCTCACAAACAGGAGCAAAAAGGCCTCCAAGGAAACTCTGGAATAACAAGAATTAGCAAGTTACTACACAGTGGACGCTCCAGTTTAAATGTGGTATCTACTTGCAGCTATACATCAGGGAAAAACCATTTGTGCCCTCAGGAAGTTACAAAGCCATTATGTATGAGAGACTCAAGAACCAGTGATGACAAAAGACAGTTGTTTCATCTAGCAAATCAGTGAAATCAGGTCAGTAACAAGCAGTGACAGCTCTTGCAAAATAGCCTGCTTATAAAAAAAAAGTACACAGCATAAGTACCATTATTACTACTACACTAAAGCACTAACAAGTATTTAAACCGTTATGGTTGCAAACACAGTTCTGGTTTCCGTCACTGCAAAGTTTCCAGTTGCAAATTTCACTTGGAAAATTAATTACTTTTAAACCACACTTCAAAGGAAAAGCATAGAGCTTTTTAACAAACGTATTGTCTGGCTTAGGATTAGAGCTATTAAGCCCCAAAACCACACATGTATTGCTTTATACCCACGATTACTTACTGCATGAACAGCAGAAATAAGGAATAACAAAGCAGGGCAAAAGGAAGCAACCAGGGACATGATAAAAGGCCTAAAGCATGGTTGGTGAAGGGGCACAGGGACTTCTCACACACTGCCTCTTGCTAAAAGAACCCTACACCAAAAATGGAGAGCAGCAGCAGGTACAGGAGGCAGCAGCTCTTTGTATCACCTACTTTAGCTGCACAACTCCACCATCAGACAGAGTGGATTACGTTTACCTGTAATACTGCTCCAGGCACCAATCCATTACAAGCATCAAATGTTAGTCCTCACCTTACAACAGCACTCCCTAGGCACCAACTTCTGACTTAGCACCAAACACAAGAAACTAGGAGAGATCATCCTTTGACCTTGCACAAACACTTCTTACAAGAAGCTGCAAAACATGTTAGTGGCTCTATAGGAAACTCAGCAAGATTAGTACAAAAGCCAGCATTTTCTCCTGAGAATTAGGCACTAATCTGCTTTGATGTACTAAAGCAGGCAATGCTTCACTAATTCAGTCTGACTTGGGTTTTTGGGGGAGAAATTAAACTATGCTTTCCACAAAAGCATCAGTTTTAACTAGTTATTTGTTATGTGGGAAACACTTGTTCTTACTTCACCAATTATCAAAAATGGGTATTTGAAGACATCCTGAGGCCCTGAAGCTTAAAATGCAGCCTCCATAACAGACAGCCCAGAAGAAAGTTTGATCTGAATGCTACTACCTAGCAGCAGGACTGCTGAGTAACTTTTTGCTTACCCCTTCAAGTCAAGCATGTCTTCATGGTGCAAATATGAGTTATGAAACAGCAATTCATACAAGACTAAACCAGCTCTGTATTTGTTCAGATAGCAACTGGCCCTGCTTAATCCACAAACACATACCTAATTCTAACTGAAAACTACTTATATCAACTTCACTGCACACTACAGTTATTCTTGACTTCTGGCTCCTGGGGAGAAAGAGAGAGAAATAAGGAAATTCCATACAGAATTCCAAATCTTTAGACCATCTTAAACTGCCATTCAAGGTATTTTCCATCAGAATTCCAAATCTTTAGACTATCTCAAACTGCCACCGAAGGTATTTTTGAGCATGTCCGTTTTTCTTCCTTAGAAACTGTACTAATCTTCCATTTAGCTTTATACTTCTTTCCCCCCAGCTAAATTAGTCACCTTTAAGTAAACATTATGTGACACGTTCTCACAGTTACCTTCCAAATTAGGAAGTTGTACCATCATTTAAAACAGTCAGCCAGACCAAGCATCGCTAACAGATCCCTTCTCAAGGCACTGCCTATGAATATTTCAACTGTAACCCTTAGAGATTAGCCACGATCTCATTCGGAGGACAGGAACATATGGAATAAAGAAATTAACAGCTGGTGTCTCCTCCAGTTGCTGTCGAAAATAATGCTGCAGGGAGACTATGCAAAAGAAGAAGTATTTTAAGAAGCCATCATATGGCTTGCTATCTGACAGCTTCAGAAAAAAAAAAACAAAGAGAGAACTAAGGTTTTGAGAAACTGGGCAAACACTAGGCTATGCTCTTGAATTCAAGTGGAAGAGACGCTGAAGATTGTGCTACACCAGGGCTGAAATCAAACTGCATCCAGTCCTAATGTGTTGCAGCTGTACTAAAGGACTCAGGACTCCAGCAGCTGACAAACGGTGCCGAAGTCCCTGCCTCAGCCTCACGCGGAGCTCTAGAAAGCTTCTGCGTGCCCAGCAGAGACAGAGACACACGTTAGGGAGCGCACACAGTTCTGAAACCCAAAGATCTAGCTGGTCCTTTAAACCACGTATTTTTTTCACTCTACACCTCACAGCACACGGAGCACTTTGCCCAGGCCGAGCCTGCTGAGCACAAAGGGGCCGCTGTTTCCTCAGCCCTGAAGGATTACTACCGCCCGCTGTCATGTCAAGCGCTGCCTTACAGGACTGCTGGAAGATTCACTGGTGGCTTCAGGAGTATCACACGCACCATCCCCAAGCCGCCCCACAGCAGCTCGGTAGGGAAAATGGAAGCTGAGTCCCACGCTTGGCGAGAGCACACGTACCCACGAGCGAGCAGCGGGGCAATACCCCGAGCCTTTACGCTGAAAACACCCCAGTCCTTGGTGCTTCGCCAGCTCTCTCCCGAGCCCGCCCCACACCACCGCCTCCTTCCCCACTCCCCGGCCCAACCCCACCCGCCGCGAGGCCCGGACGCAGCGGGCAGCGTGACGCAGGCCGGGGAGGGGGCGGCCAGGCCAGTGGTGAGGCAGGGGATGAAGGTGGTGTCACCGGGTGCTCGGCGGCGAAGCTGGGGAACGAGAGGAGGGGCAACCGGCGGTACCGGATGCGCAAACCGCGCCCCGCGGGGCGGCGGCTCTCCTCACCGACAGCCTAGAGCCACAGGTGGAGAGGAAGAGGAGGGCAGCACCGTCCGGTCCGGCCCGGGCCATCGCCAGAAGCGGCAGGCGGCCACGCGCGGAGCGGCGGCTAACGGACGGAAACAGCCCGGCAGCAGCGCGGCACCGGCGGCTTCCCCAGCCCAGACTCACCATGGTGCGCTACCCCTCCACCGCCGTCTCCCGACCCGCGCCCCTGTCATGTGACCTTACAGCCTGCCACGCCACGCCCCCTGCCGCACGTGACCTCCCCCTGACACTCGCCCCCCCCCTCCCCCCCCCGCTACTCCTCCGCCTTCCCCTCCGCCTTCCCGCCGCCGCCTCGGTGCCCGGCGAGGGGGCGGCCGAAGACGCATGCGCGACGCGGCGCGGCGGGAGGGCACCGCTTAGCGGCAGGGAGGCGGCAGCGCAGGGTTTGGACCGGTTTGTGCTTTGTAGGGAAATAGGAGGGAAGCTGCCGCTCGGGGAAGCTTGGGGGGATTAGCTGAGTCCTGGGAAGGTGCAGCGCAGCCGCCACGACGGCTGAGGGAACTAGGACTGATTGTTTAATCTGCAGGAGGCTGAGAGGAGACCTCATTGCTCTCTAGGACTTCCTGAAAGGTTGTAGTGAGATGAAGGTCAGTCTCCCAGGTAACAAGCAATAGGACAAGAGGAAATGGCTTCAAATTGCACCTGGGGGGATTTATATTGGACATTAGGAACAAATTATTTACGGAAAAAGTGGTCAGGCATTGATTGGAACTGGCTGCTCAGCAAGGTGGTGCAGTTACACCTGAAGGTGTTCAAAGAACATGTAGACCTGGCACTTGGGGACATGGTTTGGTGGCCGTGGTGGTGTTAGGTTGATGGTTGGACTCGATGATCTTAGGAGTCTTTTCCAACTGAAATAATTGTATTCTAAGGTTGTTAATTTATTATCCTTGGAGCACAATAACCCACATACAGTCCAAGCAGGATCTTACACCTGAAGGGTGGTTGTAGCCAGGTGGGGGTTGGTCTCTTCTCCCAGGCAACCAACACCAGGACAAGGGGACACAGCCTCAAGTTGTGCCGAGGGAAGTATAGGCTGGATGTTAGGAGGAAGTTCTTCACAGAGAGAGTGATTTGCCCTTGGAATGGGCTGCCCAGGGAGGTGGTGGAGTCACCATCCCTGGGGGTGTTCAGGAAAAGACTGGATGAGGCACTTAGTGCCATGGTTTAGTTGACTGGATAGGGCTGGGTGCTAGGTTGGACTGGATGATCTTGGAGGTCTCTTCCAACCTGATTGATTCTATTCTATTCTATTCTTACAGGTCTTTTCCAACTGCAATAATTCTATTATAAGGTTGTTAATTTATAACCCCCTGAAGCATGGTAACCCCCACACAGACTAGATAGGACCCCAAACCTGTTCTCCCCCGATTGGGATGGCTGCCCCAGCTGCAAAAAGAGTGAATTCAGACCAAACAGTGGTGAGGTTCAGCGCGTGAAAGCAATAAAGATATTATGGCAAAGTTTTTATTGATTTAGATTGGCTTAGAACCACTTCATGCCCATTGTGCTGGGGAAGCGATGCAGGAGGCAAAAGATGCCACCACTAGGATGAGGAGGCTGATGTCTCAAGTCCTACAGCAGCAGATCCTCTTCCGTTAGCTTTTGCTTCAGTTTGCCATTTTGCAGACCCTGTAGGAAGGTGGGTGGCTTTGCCTTGGAGAGGCCATCGCTGTCACCAAACCCTGACCCAGAGGCTGGCTCTGCTTCCAGTGACACGTCAGACCCAGAGCCAGACTCATCATCTGAGAGAGGGAATATGTCGCTCAGCTCCTGGTATTGCTTCATCCTGAAAGGCAGAGTGGCAAACTTCTTACCTTGTTTACTATCTCTTAAGTGACCATACGGAAGCCTTATGTTCCCACAGGTGATCCACACCGTGACAGGGCTATCAAGACATTAATACCAGACATTTTTGGGTGCTACTATTAATGATAACAGTGCAGGGAATGAACTTACAGGGATGGGTCTGCCATGGGAGGAAGGATCCTGTTGGCTCCACCAGCAGGTATGTGAAACCAGGGTCCCTGCTCTTCGATGCAGTTAGCAGACCAGGCATCAGGTCGGCACCTTACTCTCTTGTACCTTGCCTTCTGCACTGGAGCACCTGAATGAATCAGCCATGTATTATTCACCGGAATCTATTCACTTTATGAGCACCTGGTAAGGCTTAAAGGAGCGGAAGAAAGTAATTTGTGTGGCCCTGATTGCTCAACTGCTGAAAACTAAATTAACCCTGAAGGCTTTTCCCCTTTTTTTTTTTATGACTACTGCTATCCTGACATCTTTGCCATCAGAGACATCGAGTGCACCTCAAACACAGCACCAGAAAGTCCATAGGCACTAGAAAGGGAAACCACTGGTCTCATACTGATGTCACAGCAGGACCCATCCCCAGCTCAGGGCATGACACATCCATATGGGACCTGTGGGATTGGCCATGCGTAGTTCTTCCTGAAGCTGGTGGAGGTATCTCAAAAGCTCCTGGGGTCAAGCCAACCCATGAGAGAGCTTGCTCTCATGATCTCCCTTTCTGTGTTGCCTCCAGCAAGCATCACAGCCAAGCTCACTTTGGCTTTGCATATCTCGACTCAGCCCCTTGAAGTTCCATGGGATGGGCTTCGGTGGGGAGATAAGAAACTCAAGGCGTGCCAAGAGCCTCCTACCATGGGAGCAGATTTGGGGATTACATCACCAGAGGAGACAGTTTAGACATCTCCTAGACACGACTCAGGGTTGTGCAAACCCTGAGTTTCAGTCCTGGAGCCCCCCAGCTCCTTGATTAGGGATGTCACTGAAAAGCAGCACTTAAAAAAACACCAAAAGGAGAGAATAACCATCACACAGTAAAGATGAAAACAGCCACATTTTGTCCTTCCTCATGTAATTAATTTATTCTGAAGCCTCCTGGCACAATCTCTCCTTGCTGGCACTTTCATCTGTTTTTTTTTTTCTGAGTTTCTTGGGAATATCTTTCTGTAATTACACTTCTCTATTGCCTTATATATTTCCATAATGTACTCGATGACTTTCAGCTGCCTCCTACACTCTAAGAGAAAAAAAGATCTCACGGGTATACACTTCCTGCTTTTTTTTACAGCATATTCCTTTTCTCCTGCTGATTTTCTTCACCTAGTATATTATTAAGAAGATTTTTAATAATAAGAGTGGCAACAGAATAAACAACTGCAGCTGTGCAATTTGCAAATAAACAAAATACACACACACACACCCCCCAAAAAAAAAAGCAAGCTGTAGTCCCTCAAAGATCAGCCACTGATGGTAGATGCATAATGAAAGCCTGTCTCTATTACTGCCTTGGTCTGGGGGGCAAATTATATTATTACCTGTTTGAAAAACTCTTCTGTCTGACAAAACCCAAAGCTACAGGGTACGTGTCATCGTGAATCAACATTTCCTTTTAGCTGTTTTAGCACTGCCTGTTGCAATGTTGCACCAAGTAAACCGTTGAATTTCCTCACACTTACAACCAGGTTCTTTTCCTGCACCCCTTGAAGAAATCAGACTGCAGTTGTTATGACATGGGAGCTGTTACAGTCTTTGTCTGTAACTCCATAACTGACTTACAGTAGTGACTGGACCACAGACTTTGTAAGTCTATCAGTGGCTTACAGTAGTGACCAGACCACCATGACAGGATGGCTAACAAAAAAAATAACAGCTTGAAATACAGGAATAAAGCAACAAGTTTTGTGAAGCCTTTTTCTCATTCGGGCTAGGAAAGGGACATGGAAATGCTTCCCTTGCAAAAAGCACCTTTGTCTCAGCGGTCCCCCTCCAGAAAATGAAATGTTAGCAGAAGAGGTTTTCCGAGTAGATCTCAGTGCCCCTAGAAGGAAGGCAGTTCAAAACATTCAGAAGCTACCTATGTGGTCTAAGCTGCATAGCCCAGAGAGAGGATTTCCAAGAGAACAACCGCCCCATTTTTACCTTGTGCCGTGTATCCCACAAAGAGGATTAAACAAATAGCCAGGAAAATCCTCCCGTTACATCTGATAAGGAGCTGCATGTTGGCTGGCATCTCCCTGCTCGCCACCAGCCTTCACCACCGCTTCTTCACACTTCAGAAACAGGACAGGGCGAGAAGATCGACGTTTAGAAAAGGTTTCCAAAACCTCAAACCCAACCCCTAACCTGCGTCACTGCTTCCTGATTGATGGCAGTCAGACATGTACAGAAGAAACCACTGCTCTGGCCTCCCAGCCCTCATCACTCCAAAACAAATCATCCCCCACTGCCTCTACCTTTAGTTTTGCCCAAGGAGAAATGCAAACTCAGGACCAACCAGCCCGACTGAAGGCGTGTGCTGCCAGCAGCTTGTGTTCAGGCATCTGCCTGATGCTCAGAGGGCTCCAGGGTATTTGCTGCTTGCTCCAGAGAGGAAAAGTAGCGCTCCACGTCCCCCAGCTTTCAGTCAGCTGTGCTTTTGCATTGGCACTGGCAGTGATTTTCCCCAACCTCAAGCTCACATCAGTGCAGCGGGAGGGTTACGAGCTAGCTGCTTGGCATCAGTGCAAATTTCACCAGCAGGAAATAAACTTCTTCCACAAAAGTAAATTATCTCCAGAATCTCATGTTGGGTTTGGTTTTTTTGTGGGGTTTTCATTTGTGTGTTGTTTGTTTGTTGTTTTTTTTTTTTTTTTTAAAGCAGGATCATAGATATTGACAGTAGAATTGGGGGAAAAAAATGTGTTCTCAATTAGAGAATGTATTCTGGTAGGAAAGTGTCAGCTCCTTTCTGAGAGGGTACAGGGGGTTCGCTCAGCCAGATTGTTGCCACGTGATGCCAGTGCCACAGGGAATGTGGCAAAGGGTTGGGACAGCTCTGTGAGGAAGCTGTCTGGAAAGCCCCAGACACACAGAAACTGCCTTTCAGCCAGCTCTTATTTTTCACTTACCTTTCAGTTGTGATTAAACCAGGCTTCGGTTCACTTAGGCAAAGTTACAAACAACGAGGTTTTCTAAGTGCTGGGGTTTCCTTAGTCATACCATTAGCTGCTGGATTAACTCAGGCACTGACATACAGGCCTGATGTGCTGCTGGCACCTTCGAGGCTTCTGCAGCTAATAGTGTTAAGTTTTCTGTGGTGAATCTATTTTTGCAAGATGGAAAGTCCACAGACACCCCCAGTGAGGGTCTGGGCTGAGTAGTGACTTTCCCCATGGTACGGTGCTTCATCAAACGCCACCTGTGATGGAGAAAATCCCTCCAGAGGCTCCCCTCTCCAGTCTGGGATTTTACTGCTGGGCTGAGGCAGTGATGTTTGTTCTGAACCTTTACACGTGGAGTTTTCTGGCACAGGAAAGAAAAGAGACTCAAACCAAGTCGGCACAGAAAGGCTCACATGCAGTGGTTATTCCTGCCAGCCTCATTTCTACTCTGTATTTTTAGCATCAACTCTGCTGTGTTGTTTCTTTTTTAAAGCAGTGTTCACCATCAGTAGGAAGCCAGGTGAACGTGTGTGGGGAGGCAATCGGTTCCCACCCACTGAAGGCTGCAGAAGCCTTTCTTGTAGTAATACCTCTCATTTTCCACTGGTCATGGGTACATGCTGACCCCTTCCACAGCCTTCCAGCACATGCAAACACCACCCCCCCCCCACCACGTGTGAAAGCACCCCTTCACTGGCTATTTTTGCCCTTCCCACCAGGCTGAGGCTTTTTCCACCTCACTGGAACCCCCACAGAATCTGGCCAGAGCAGTGCCCACTGGGACACATGGTAGTGGAGCGCAAGGGATCCTCAGGAGGAGAGGGAGCAGCAAACCCCCTCACTTCTGGCAAGAGTTGTCACAAAGCCAAGTTATCTGTCTGGTACCATCAGCCAAGGAGGGGGGGGAACATGTAGTGCTGGCAGTTTTGCCTCACGGTTTTGTTATTTCCTTCTGTGTCAGCAGCGTGCCTCAGGAAATGAGATTACTTCACAATTGGTAACCATGGGAAGACTGAAGCAAATTTTCCACTCCTCCATCTCACGTACACCTATGTAATGGTGACCAGAAGCCTGTGGGGAGCATCAGCCTGTGCCTATCTCTTCCTGGAACTGGGGGTGCTGGTAGATAGTAGGCTGAACCTGAGCCAACAGTGTGCCCAGGTGTCCAAGAGAGCCTATGGCATCCTGGCCTGTATCAGGAAGAGTGTGGCCAGTAGGACAAAGGAGGTTATTCTTCTTCTGCACTCAGCACTGCTCAGGCCACACCTTGAGTACTGCTCCTCAATTCAAGAGAGATGTTGAGATACTGGAACGTGTCCAGAGAAAGGTGACAAAGCTGGTGAGAGGCCTGGAACACAAACCCTATGAGGAGAGGCTGAGGGAGCTGGGAGTGAGCAGCCTGGAGAAGAGGAGGCTCAGGGGTGACCTCATACCTGAAGGGAGGCTGTAGCCAGGTGGGGTTGGGCTCTTCTGCCAGGCAAGCAACAACAGAACAAGGGGACACAGTCTCAAGTTCTGCTGGGGGAGGTCTAGGCTGGATGTTAGGAGGAAGTTGTTGGCAGAGAGAGTGATTGGCATTGGAATGGGCTGCCCATGGAGGTGGTGGAGTCACCATCCTTGGAGGTGTTCAAGAAAAGCCTGGATAAGGCACTTAGTGCCATGGTTTAGTTGACTGGATAGGGCTGGGTGATAAGTTGGACTGGATGAGCTTGGAGGTCTCTTCCAGCCTGGCTGATTCTGTGATTCTGCCAGTGTCCACACCCCACTGAAAATGGCAAGTAAAGAGCTTTCCACCTTCCTATGAATGCTGAGGTCATACTGGAGACCTGGATCTGAAGCAAACCAGGATGTGCAAGTCTTAAGAGTAAAGCATGTCTTTTGTGGAGAGTCATAGGATGTGCCAGGAAAGCACTGCAATGATTTCCTTCTCTGTTAACCACTTGGGATGTAAAATGCAAATAAACAGTGCAAATATAAAAATGTTCATCTTGAGCTAGAAGCCACAAATCCCTGGAAATAAACACTCTTTTTTTTCAAACAGGGAACAGCAGATGAGCTCCACTATATTGGAATACCAACCCTGAAATGTGCCATTGCATCCCTATCAGAGTTTAAGAGAGAGAGGGTCTATAAAAATCAGGTATTTTAAGTCCACATAGGAAAGGACAATCACTCAGATCAGCTACCTCAAATCTACCTCCCATAACCTGCAAGGAAGAGTCACAGGATGATATTCCTCTTGTGCAGATCCTTTGTGTTTAGACTGGAAGAATAAATGCTCCAACAGAATAAGCTATAAAAAAGAAGAGTGAGGAGCAGGTATTTGAGAACGCAGCTCACTCCTGGAGAGTTTCTTACAACTGCCACACTGAAGCACCGGCATTATTTTCTAGTCACATGCAAAGCAGATTAAAAGCTTTTCATTTTTCTAAGGCATTAATTTGGGGAGCAGAGGGCAGGCAGAAGAAGGGGACTGCCTCAGTACTGTGCAGTCAGCCCCTTGACCAGACACCCTCTTAATTACCTGCCTGAAAAATCTGGGAGCAGCTCTCAAGCTATAGTAAACACTCCGATACCTAAAGTGAAGAACTGCTCTGTAGCTGTACGTCTTGGGGCTCCCAGCCTCCCACCTGGCTTCAGAAGTAATTTGCATGAGGATGGGCTCCCATGGGTGCACAGGCATGTACAGTCCTGGTGTTTATCAGCAAGGCACACAGGCAAGGTGATATCCATCCAAACTGCAGCAGAGAAATAAGGAAGCCTCTCCTTCATAACTGCTTGGAAATCAGATAAACACTAACTGCTATGGGTTCACTCTGCTTTCAGGGATCAGGTTTTCCAGAGGGAGATGGATTTTGGCTGGACCCCACACTTTGCCAACACACTTCCCAAAGCACTGGGCCCAGCCTGCATTGCTCCATGGGGGGAATTTGGAATAGGTATTTCATGCAAGTCACCAATCTAGGGGCAGCCAGTACAAAAAAAATGTTACATCTGTTGCAGGTGGAGATGGAAAAGGAGGTAAGGAGGAGACAATGGCAACAGAAAAAAAAACAGAGGCCAGATTAAGCAAAGGAGAGCATCTGAATGGCAGCTGGGTTGAACGCAAGGAATGTGACTTTTTTGCCTGTCTTGCCTTTTGGGAAGGCAAAACAGCTTTCTTCCCCAAGACTCACTCCTCAAGTGGGCTGAGATCCATCAGACTCAGACATCCATTCATACATCCACCTCAATACTCCTCACAGGCTGTCCTGTTAAACGCCCCGAGGCCATCCAGACCTCCCTCAGCAATTGAGCTCCACTCCAGGCCAGCAGCCCAGATAGATTTAAGGATGCTTTCTGCCAGAAGCTCTTGTTCAGCCAACCAACCCTTGAGGACTGAAAGCTAAAATGCATCCTGCATCAAAATAGCAAAGAGCTGGCAACACAGGGAAGGAAATTTGGGTCGATCTGGGGGAATGTCTAAATCCATCCCTAAGGAAAGATGAGTCTTTAACCAGAGTCATGTCTGTGCTCAGTGCCTGGCTTGCCTGCATACACAGAGCACCATGGCACATACATCAGGATAGAACATGGCATCCCTCAGCCTGTTGTGCTGCCACCTCTCGCCTCCAAGTGCCGTATCAGGACCTGGCCCATGAAGATAAGATACGGATCTTGCTAAGAAACCCTTAACGCTCAAGTGCATTACATCAAAATCAGCACAATCGCTGCCATCTAGATCGCACAGCACAGCAGCTCCTTGGACGTTCCCATGAAGAAGGTCAACAAGTCCACTTGGAGAGGTCTTCACTGGAAAACCACAGCTGCATCAAGATCCAACAAAGCTGATGACTGGCAGGAAGTTGCCAACAGCATTTTCCCATCAGTGATCTTTCCTCTGCCAAAAAGAAGTTAAGGAAGCAATGGGCCCATCCTTCAAGAGGTAAAAAAACAACCAGTTTTCAGAGATCACAGGATCACAGGATGTTAGGAGTTGGAAGGGACCCAAAAAGATCATCAAGTCCAACCCTCCTGCCAGAGCAGGGCCATACAATCTAGCTCAGGTCACAGAGGAATGCATCCAGATGGGCCTTGAAAATTCCCAGNCTCTGCCCCCCACCCCCCCGCCCCGACATCCTGCCCTCAGATATTTATGAACATGTATTAAATCCCCTCTCAGTCTTCTCTTCTCCAGACTAAAAAGCCTTCATTCCTGCTGGGAGGTGTGATGCATGCTGCTTCCACGTACTGGAGCCCAGAGCAGCAGGTTTTGGCTGACACATGGATAACTATAAAGTAAAAGCAACAACTTCTCAAGACATAACACAGCAAGATTAGCTCCAGTTCTGATTAGAGAGACAATTTCTGTAGCCATCCTTCTTTAAAAAACCTCATCCCAGAGCCATAGCAGGCCAGTGATGGAAGTGAGCAGCCCTCACTGGAAGCAGGGCCCACACAATGAAGTAAGGAGGGAGTCTCTTTCACAAAGATGCTTGTTGGGAAATAAGAAATTAACTAAAAAGAAAAGCATGGAGTGGGAGGGGGACACACAGTGATGTCTGAAGTGCAAAACCTGGTGCCCTGCTCCTCTGCTGCTGCTCTGGGAGCATCTTTTCATTGGAAACCAGTTGGTGCCACTGTATCCATAGTGGGTTCAGGCTTGGTTAGTTGAGTTTTAGACACAGCTATCTTCCCATACGATGGTTTCGTCACCCCAGGACAACCTCATGAATGAGCTGCTCAGCAACTTTGAGATGCTTTTGATCAATGCTGTGCTCTTCTCCCATAGAGCAGCCCAAGCAGCTCACCTTTCCTCCACACCCTCTGTGAGTGCAAACATTATTAACCATCAGCACTAGCGGTGTCAAATAAGAACCTCACACCACGTGCAGGGAGAAAGGACATCAGAAAATTCAGGAACAGAATGGGAAGTAAGGATGCTCCTGTGGTGGTTTCCCCATGAACCAGATCCACTTACTGCTTGAAGTGGAGCAGAGCTGCTGTTCAGGCCTCTGTTAACCCATCTTTACCTACAGTCAGAGTTCTGTGATCTTCAAGGAGCTGTTAGAGAAAGAGGTGAAATTACCTTTAAAGTAAAAGGGAATGGGTCTTTGTTGTATTTCTTATCAACCAAAGCTAGTTTTAAGCATGTTCATTTTAGTAGAAATATCCTTTCAAGATGTGGCACACAGAAAACTGAGGAAAGGCATGAAAAGCCTCGCCCTGGCAGGACTTTCACGCTGCAGCCCACTGAGCTGGTCTGGGAGGATCTGCGCCTTGATCTCGGGATGGATGCTGCTGTGGCACAAAGCAGCCCACTCCAAACTGCTGTCTCTCAGGTTCATACAGCCTGTGCTGCCCATAGAGCTGCTCTGCCCCTGCCAACGCAGGGGATTTCAAGATCAGCACATCCTTTTAGAAAATACAATTTGCATTAAGGGGAAAAAAGCATCTTCTGCCATTTTATACTTGAAAGAAACAGGCTCTGTAACAGCTCTTCCTTTTTTTCCATCTCTTTCAAAGCAGAAGATGACTGGGGCAGAGTTCAGCCACCAGGGAAAAATGAAGCCCAGGGCAAGATTCATCTCATCTAACCCTTGTAGCAGAGAGCAGCAGAGAGGCCAGGCCAGGCTGACCAGGGAGGCAAGACACAAAACCCTTGCACTCGGACTACCATGTGCCTTTATGGTACAGAGAGCGAAGTCTGTCTTTCCATGAGCTCTAGGTAACACCAGCAGCTCAGTACCACAGGGAGATATTAAGGCATAGCACATGGAGAAGTTGAAAAAGACTTATTTGCCAGAAGTTCCAGATGTGGATGGCTAAGATGGAAACCAGAGTGTGGCACTAGGCAGCCCTAGCTGTCAGAGCACAAACCAGCAGGTGTTCAGAGTAAACTGCTGGTAGGCTTTTGTTCCTTATTGTCCCCTCCTTGTCTGCAGACCACGTGCTGGCAATTTGATCCAACATCACAACTTCTGTCTCCTTTTTTGTCCCAGATATCACATCTAGGATGTCAGCACCTCTGTTATTTATAAGGTCCTGGCTTTCTGGTGGAAGGAGGCTCTGGGCCCACCTGTTTGCATCCCTTCATGGCCTGCTGCAAAACTAATGTTCGCTGAACCCACTGGCTATGTGGAGATGTGCTCCAGGAGAGCAAGAGGAATTTCATGGCCAACACTCCTTGCCTGGGAAGCACTTGCTTTTGCTCCCCTCCAAGACACTTAGTGTACAGGAAATCATCTTTTCAAATCTTCCTTTTTCATTTTGTCCCACACATTTCACACTCAGACCTCAGAGAAGCTCTCTGACAAGCACTTGCACTCCTTTTACGGCATTCAGTGACTGACACCAGCTCACTCCGTCACATGCCCATCACAATCTTACACTCACTCACCCAGTTACTCTTTTTCAGCAGAAAATTGCATTCCAAACCTCAAAACCTGAAATATTTACATCTTCCTCTGATGCCAGCTAGTTAAGTCTCTTCTACAGTGACAATAAGCATGTCAAAAGACTTAAAGTATTTTGTGTGTACCAAATTACAGAATCAGTCAGGGTTGGAAGGGACCACAAGGACCATCTAGTTCCAACCCCCCTGCCATGGGCAGGGACACCCTACCCTAGATCAGGCTGCCCACAGCCTCATCCAGCCTGGCCTGAAACACCTCCAGGGATGGGGCCTCAACCACCTCCCTGGCCAACTCATTCCAGCCTCTCACCACTCTCATGCTGAACCACTTCCTCCTCGCATCCAGGCTGAATCTCCCCACCACCAGCTTTGTTCCATTCCCCCTAGTCCTGGCACTCCCTGATTCCCTCTCCAGCTTTTTTGTAGGCCCCCTTCAGATACTGGAAGGCCACCTTATTACCAAAGCCTAAACATCTAAAACACGGCTAAAACCACCTGAATTAATCTCTGTGCCCTTAAGGGACCACCTTGTTGTCTGTCACTCTAAAGAAATGGTATCACAGACATTTTCTCTTCTGAAGTACTATTTTTGTAAAATGTGCTGTGTTTAGCATCCTCTCTGCCCAACAGTGTCTCTGGCATGTGGGCCAGACCTTTTGCCATCAAGACACAATCAAACAATGGCTTTGGCAAAAAGGCAGCCAGACAAATAGTCCTCATCAGGAAACCACTGTTTGTACACCTTCTGGAGACAAGGAAGAGATACAAACCACTAACCAAACTGCAAAAGTAAGAAGTGTTAGCAAGTGCTTTGGTCAGAGTCTCTGAAAAGCACATAAGAGAAGCTTTAAACCCAAATTTAAAACAGGTATTAGTCACTTGTGGCAAGTTTCACAGCCAAAGATGTTGCAACTGAAAAGGAAAGAGGGTTGATAAATGCTGCTTACCAGAACTTTATGCACTTGATTTTTACATAACAGTCTTTAGTTCTGTAACTTCAGTGCTACACAGAGGAGTTGGTCAGTCTAGTTAAGTCCTCCTTCACAGGACTATTTTTGGGCATCTTACAAAGTAAAGTCCCCAGGAAAACATCTGGGCAACACAAACTACCTCAGTCTTTTCAAACAAAGACACAAGTAAAGCTCATCGTTACACTCTCAGCGCTGAGCAAAAGGAAAACACCAAATTAAACTGACATGCAGAAGGCCACATGTGAACAAGATCAGTCTTATCTCTCGTTGTCTGATGCTGAGTTTAATCAAGGTCCTGCAGTATTTCCGTGCAGCAGCAATCACACTCAGCGCAAGTGCTGATACATGGACACATCTCCACATTGCAGATAGACATCTGCTCTGCCAGGACCACACGAGCTGGTGCTGGGACAGCACCAAAACCCCCAGCAGAGGAGCTTTTGGGCAAACGAACAGAGGGAACTAGCATAGTGAACTTTTGCTTTTGCCACACCAAGGCATGATCCACCACTAGCTGCTTCCCTTGCAACACCAGGGGGCTGCTTTCCTGCTGTAAAGGGGAAGTGAGTGCTCACTTCTGCCACAGTATTTCAGTTCACTTAAAAGGAAAGAATGACGAAGGACACAGCTGTCACCTCCTGCCATGCTCCTTCAGTCTGGTCTCCTCATGGGGGGAAAAAAAAAAGAAAGTGAGCCTCCTTTAAATAGCTTATAGGGAGAGACAGAAGACAAGGCACCAGCTTCTTTCTCTCCTGAATTATTTAGGCATAGCAGAACCTTCCCAGTTGACCCATTTTATAACATAGCAGCACATCCCTAGCCAGCATGAGAATGAAGAGCATTTCAACGGAAAACACAACTCAGAGTTTTAATCAAACCAAATTACTTCCCCTGAGTATTATGCTCTCTCTGAAGAAGTAGGCTGAGGTCATAGCCTCCAAGTTCAACACCAATTCTAGACAATCACAGGTTTCTCGTAAACCTCACTGCTCTATGCTGGGGAAGGAGGAAAAAAAAACAAAACAGAAAGGAGGTTTCAGCTCTAAGACACAGAGGAACAGAACTGCAGGTTAAAGGGAGTTCACAGGAACCTAATCTTTAATTAATCTTTGAAATAAATGCCTGACCTCACACATTCAACTCAACATTCCTGAAGGGAGCTTTGCTGACTAATCCAACAAGCTCTCCACCCCCTTTCCTTTTTTTTTAAACTAAATACACAATCTTACTTCTCTTGAATCATAGAACAAGCAGGAATTATTCAACAAGCTTCCTTAAAAAGGCACAATGTTGCTCTGAGCATCTGGCACAACACAGTAACAAAACACACTTAGTTTTGAACATTCACTGGAGGAGCCAAAGAATTAGCATCATGGGTTTCTGCAACTCCGTAGGTGTTTATATGAAGTGTATTTACATCATTCTGCAGCTTTCAAGGGTAGCTGAAAAGCTGATGTGTTATGGGACACCTCCAGAGGAGAACACCAACCAAGAAGCCTCCAATCCCTTTGATTTCTGGGACTTCATAACTATTAAACCCTCTCCTACCTGACTTCTAAGTTCTCTCTACGATTTCCATGAATTTAGGGTTAAAAGGGATGCATCACACCACACTTCACTTGGCGCTGCCCTTCCTTTTAACACTTCAGACCAGCATTTGAAGGCTAAGACAGGAAAAAGAAAACAATTATAATTTACATGCTGGGGTAGCCCACAATCTATTCTTCCCCAAATTACACATAGACTAGATTTGACCAGCCAATCCTTGTTCTAAGAAAATTTGCTCAAAGGCCTGCAAGAGTGAGATACTGAAGTGCAGAAGAAACAAAAACCACAAACACACAACACATTGTCCCCTTCTGTTTGAATATGAAGCTAAAAGCAGAATTTTAACTTTCAGATTTTTGAGTTTGTGATAAAAGCACACCAGCTTTGGCTGAAATTATAGACAAAAATGATGCACAATATAGCCTGCTGAGAACTGTTTCACTGTGGAAAGTACAGGCTGTCCTATCTTCAGGCCACAGGAAAACTGAGTTAAACATCTGACAGCAGAAAAGAAACTCCTAAAGGCTGACTGGACACATATTTAGTAAAACAGAAACACAAATGTGCATCTGCACATGCTCTCTGCCTTGCCCTGTGCAGAGGTAGCTGGGCTGGTATTGAGTTTTGCTGCCTCTTATCTCCAGGACCCATTTGTTGGCCTCTTTCTTTATGGTTAGCAAAAAGTTCCACATGTTTAAGATGTGTACACTGTCTTGCTTGCATGTGCTTCCCCCTCATACTCTCCAAGCTAACACCACTTCCCCCCTCTCTTATTTTCTGGAAAAATCCAAGTGTTTTGACTATTCTCCTTCAATAACCTCTATTGTTGTAAACATCTTCCCACAAACCTGACCGTGATTAAGATTGTTGGTGCATATAGCGCAGACCCCATCACAGAGTAACAGAATGTTTGGGGTTGAAAGGGACCTCTGAAGACTGAGTCCAATACTCCTGCCAAAGCAGAATCATCTAGGCTGCACAGGAATGCATCTAGATCGGTTTTGAAAGTATCTAGAGAAGACTGCACAACTTCTCTCCGCACCCTCACAGCAAAGATGATCTTTTCAAATGTTGAAGTGGAACTTCCTGTGTTCCAGTTCACCTCTGTTGTCCCTCATTCTATAGTAATAGGATGAGAGTGAAGAGATAGGCCCCTTCTTGACGCCCACCTCTAAGGTATTTGTAAACATTCGTTAGCTTCCCTCTGTTTGCTCTTCTCCCGTCTAAACAGCCTCAGCTTTTCCTTATAATAGAGATGTTCTATTCTCTTAATCATCTTTGTTGCCCTCTGCTGGACACTCTCCAGTACTTAGTTCCCTGTGTCTCGAACTGGGGAGCTCGGAACCAGACACCATACTCCCTATGAAGCCTCCCTAGGGCAAAGCAGAAGGGCACCGCTAGATCTGGTGGTCAGACTCTTCTTAATGCACCCCAAAAATCGCATCAGCCTTCTTGGCTTAAAAAAACGTGGGCTCGTCCGGGATTTGAACCCGGGACCTCTCGCACCCTAAGCGAGAATCATACCCCTAGACCAACGAGCCACATGAAGCCCAGGCCCCTGTAAAGTCCAAGTCAAACCTTCAACAGTTACTTTTCAACTTCTTTCCTTACAAGATCCTTTCCCAGCAGAGTAATTACAGCTCAGTTTTTCTTAGTCTTACACACTCTGTCACTTCACTTTCCTCATACCCCTGGCATTTCTGACCATAATCTGTTTGAACAATGTGCTCAGCCCAAGTTCTACCTAGAACACATCATGGTTTGTAATCTTTCTATGGACACCAGAAATACAGAGATAATCTGTGTACATTTTGGATGAGAAATGCAGCCTGGGCTTCTAACAAGAAGTAGGAGGCTAATAGAGAATAAGGCAAAGGAAGCAGGCTGTGCAAGATCAGAAACATTGCCAGATCACTAGGTCCTTAATCAGGACAAGTTTAAGAGAAGCCAGTAATCAACGGCACACAAGTAGATTTTGAATAGCATCTTGGTAGCACTGCTATCTGGAGCAACTTCACTGAAGTCCCTACTTGCAAGTCCTGGACTGCCTGACCAACACAAGGTAAGAAGCCACCTGTGACATCCCAGGTCTTTAAGCTGTATTTGGCAGCTGTTAGGAGCACTAGAACACAACACCTCTAACCTGTTAATTCCCTACCGATTATTGACAGCAGGTTATCTTCTCCCACCACAAGCTACTTTATTGCTCTTGGTTCTGGAACTTCAGTTGCTTGTGTGTTTTTATTGATGTTTATGTGATAGTCACGTGGAAATACTTTCAGAACTATTTATTTTGGCCAAAATTGTATCTTAGTAAAACATGAGGAAACACAATTCTAAGGACTCTGGGAAAAAAAAAAAAATAAAAAACAAACATTTAGCCAAGCTAGTCCATTTATTGAGCCTCTATCAACTAGGTTTTGATTAACAAGGGGGGGAAAAAAAGACAGAACACACTGAGCAATATACAAAATAAATAGTGAAAACAACAAAGTTCCCTTCATATGGATAAAATTCTCTGGGGACAAAGGTTAGAAGAGATTAAAAAGTACTTCAGTTGGAAGAACGTGCCTCAGGTTTTAAAAAAGTTTTCCTAGAGAAACAGACTTTCTTAGATGAAACAGTTTTCACATAGCACTACATTCAGGACCTGAATCATATACCGAGGAAAGAACTGTAAGGAAAGTTAGTGTTTTCATACAGGGCAAACAATAAAAGCATTAGCTGGACATTCACCTTAAAGTTCATACTATTAGTGTGGGTAAGCTACTGAATGGGAGAGCTCTGAGTTTCTCACAGCGTTACACTACTGCAGGCTCTAGGTGGATTGACAAACTGCAGACACCTTAGTCCTGTCAGTCAGTACAAAAGCTGTCTGACTGCACTGCTTTTGACAAGTATCATTTTAATAGTGAACATTTCCTTCAGGGCAAGTATTTATATAAATGGATAGATTTTTGCTCTTAGCCTCTCCATCCTTGCTGGAAGAAGACCCACCATCTCCTTACTGAGTTCTAGTTCAGTTTCAATGGCACGGACAGCAGACGGGTACTTCTCACAATAATCTACCAGAAACATGT
The DNA here is from genome assembly GCA_013400475.1 of Tricholaema leucomelas. NCBI lineage: Eukaryota > Metazoa > Chordata > Aves > Piciformes > Lybiidae > Tricholaema lacrymosa > Tricholaema leucomelas. The sequence continues at coordinate 14,038 of WAAF01009151.1, read as the reverse complement.
AATATTCCAACGATGTCTGCATGTTTTCCAGCTGCTTTTTGCGGTCTGAGGTAATAAGCTTACCATAAAGTCGTGCAATATGGAACTTAGCCACCATTGCAGGGCGAAGAACATCTTCCCCAAGCTCTTCAGGAAACACCTTATCTGGGTTCCTCAAGGAATCCAAGAAGAGTTCGTAATATTTGATTGCTAACTGAGCCAGGGAATTGATTTTTTTAATTGTGTGGGAGTCTAGCTCCTCTAATCTGTTACCTATAGCTACCTTCAGATCCATCATCTCATAAAAGGTGTTAGCTAGTTCAAACTGGAGCTGCCTACTGATCAGCAGATAGTACTGCGGATTCAAGTCTGCGTAGATAGGCTCCAGCATGTCTATTCTACGCTTGTGCATTTTGCAGCGCCTCTCATAGTCTTCCTCAAAGAAAGCAAGTACCTTAAACAGAGCACTGTGATCCTGAACAATTTCTATGTGGTCACTAACATACCCATCAACCTGAAAGAACTCTTTTGCTTCCTGAACATAGTTCTGACCAACTAGGAAGATTTCTCTGGCTTCTTGGAAATCTAAAGGATATACACTGCTGACTTTCTCTTCCATGGCTAAGACAGAGTCACATATATCACTTGTCCCAAAAAGGACAGCTTTTTTCCTGCCCTTCTCTTTTTCATCCTCTTCTTTTTTCCTTTGGGCTTTAAGTTCCAGTTGCCTGTCTGGATCCAACTCTCCTATGTTATCCTGAAATGGAAAAGGATACCAATTAAAAATGCATGTGGCTTAGGAAGAGAGGCTTACACAGAATCATATTATTCATGAGTTACCTTTTAACTGCAAACTAGTTATCAAGAAGGCAGAAGAGAAGACACACTGATGTATTATACCTCATAATCACAAACATTATGTGAATGACACTCAATTCTGTAAAAACATAAGCCTAAGATAAGTTCAGTCTCTGTAATTTGTTTAAGATACAGGCAAAATAGTAAGGCCCACAGGCCTGCTTCAACAAATGCTGGGGTTTAAACATTCAAATGAATGCTTCAATGAAACACCTGAACAAATCAAGTGGCTGAATAAAGAACACCAGCACACAAAACTGTAGCATATTAAGAAAATGTTCTTCCTAGCAGTTAAGTAAGAAGTCATCTACAAAAGGAGCTGCAAGAAAATGCAGCAGAGAAGGGACATTTGTGAAGTTGCTGTACCAGCAGTGCACCAATTACACTACAGAGCTGATCTATCTGTGCTTATTTTCAGTGCTGCACTGAAGTCAAAGCATACTAACACATTTGGTACACTGCAGGCACGTATTGTACTATTCACTGGGCAGCTGTTTATCACTTGATACCAGTTATTAATTGATTCCTGTTACAAACATCAAAACAGCCTTTGTTTTAAAACAACAACAGCCACAGAACAGATTTTTTGTTACCTCAAGTAATTTCCGAGCGCTCTGCAGGAGGTTCAGGCAATACTTAATCCAGAACCTTGCAATTTCAGCTTTTCTCTGACAAAGGTACTGTTGGTCTTGCTCTGCTTCATCTGTTGAATGGACATAAACACAAAAACTTTATGAGAACTCAAGCGCTTCAGCAAGACCCTCAAATGTTACATGCAAAGAACACGTTGCTTGTATTTAACTTTTCCTCATTGTTAAGACAGAAATGTGTTCTCTGACTAAACTGTCATTCTGGTAGAAACCCATAGAAACTAACAGGGATCGGTCATGCATGAGTTCTTACAAGAAACAGATTATAATGCATGCTTAAAATGGTCTTTGGTCTTGAAACTTTTCCTACAAAAGATCTTTATGTCTTTTGGTAACAAGAGAAAGAAATTAGAATAATTCATTTTTCTGGGACCCAACTGCCTGCCCACTAATTGTTTCTTAGGGCAATTAGGGCCTTTGGATAGCAATGGTCCCCAAGACTTGCTACCAAAAAAGAGAATAAAAATAGGGGAGACCGCCTTTGATTAATCTACCTGGTAGAAACACAGGATTATTAGCCCTACACTTCTGTATTTCTTTCCCTAAAACCCTCAATGGCAGCACTTCTGCTGTCTCAAGACAATGCTCTCAGAAACCAAGGAGATATCAAAAAACTCATTTCCCAATCTCTAGGCTGTGGGGTAGCTGAACAACAAGGACACCAGCATTCCTCTTCACCAAATGAAAAGCCAACTTCAGACTCAGATCCATCATGTTCATTATCTTTCATTAGAGCCAAACAAGTTCTTATTATTAAGGAAATAAGAAGTTGCTAACCTAAGTAAAGGCACCTTTAGTAAACACCTCAGTGTTTAACACAATAAAATGAATGTCTAAGAGTGCCCAAAGCTGAATGGGTATTAACCTTTCTGCATAATGATCCTCAGATCCACAATCCATCTCTCTGTACCATGAAAACAGGATAAATGTTTACTGGACTAAACCAACTATCACTACTTACTGTAGGTTGAAGTCAAGATAGAGAAAGCTAACAAAAAGATCACACGAAAAACCTATAAAGTACAATTAAAAATAGGACTCCTACCTACCACTTCCTGTCTTGCATCTGAGTTTTGAGGACATAGCTGACTGTACATTTTTACCTATCAAACACACCACCTCATTTTTTGGCTTAAGTATGGCATGAATGAACTCTGACAACCGTGCAGTAAGGCAGCTATGGAAGCCCATACACACTGCTTCAGCTTCTTCATGCTATACTGTTTTCAAAGGTCTACCAGATTGACTTAACTTTACTCTCAACAATCCTGTTTTCCTGAAACTAAAAAGGTTTTGGACATCATCCAGTACTTACACAGTAGGAAAGGCAACTGCATGAAATTCTGTATTTTTGAGCTAAAAGAAATACTAAAAGCAATAAATGTACTGTCATTGAACTTGAATTAAACAACACTCAACTCTATCTATTCAGGGCATAGTTGAACCCAAAATAAGAATATTGGTGGATTAAAGAGTTCATATTCCAACAGTCCAAACCATTAGTAGTTAGCCAATATATTCACTGTTCACAGTCAAGAGACTCACACAAGAGCTACCCTGAGCACATGCTCACTCTCCACAGGTTAAAGCTCTTGAAACCTTCAGCTACCCAAAACACAGGCTGTGTTGCAGATAAGCAGAGACTTAGCCTAAAACAGGATTTCCGTTGCATATTGACACTGTCACGGTACCACAGGTCCATAAAACTGATAACAGTTCTCCAAAGGTTTCTCCTATTGGTCTTCATGCTGAACTGAAAAGTTGTTCTATGGCATCAATGCCCAAAACATGAAGTGGAGTTACAATACCAAAAACAGCCATTAATGAGGCTGCAGCATCCAGCAACAAAAGATAATACAAGAACCTTCTGAATTTGGGGGTTTTAAGAAGTTGCAGTTTCCCCATCTTCTTTTAAAACTACTCCTAGGAAGCATCTGGTTTGGTTCATTGAACCACTGTCCTCTAATCATTGAGGAAAAAGTTATGCTGCATGTCAAGCACACATATGATGACAAAAGAACAAAGAGGCAGTGCCACATGGAAAGAGATGTTGTTTTAAAAGTCACTTTTATTCTGGTACACTTTCCAAAACACCAGCAACAAGCACTTATGCTTTTCTCACAGGGTTTACTCACAGTCAATCTTATGCTGTAGTAGCAACAGCTCTTCAATAATATTTCATCTCACTCATTATTAAAACAGATATTAGTAAGTTAACATTGAAGTAAATTTTGTGGATGTTGTTAGACTTCACTTTTAACTTTATGTATGTATCAATGACACTTAATTCACATGATTACACTGAAAACATTCACATGAACTTACTGTCTTCAGCAGATGGCACCTGTCCAGCTTGGCTAAAGATGACACTTGCTGCTGCTAAACAGTGTCGGGCCTCCATAAAGCATTGCTGAGAGACAGAAACAGCAACATTGATCGCTGGTGTAAGCAGCACAAGCAATACTCTCAGTCTGACTAAACAACTTGCCTCAGTTAGCAGAGAGACATGGGAAATGATGGAACCTCAAAGCTCTGGAGCATAGTGCCCTGGGCACCAGGAGACAAGACATGATTTTGCACACATCTACAACTGAATGCTTCTTTTCTAACCAACCATTTTCTTTCTACCACAGCCACACTAAAGAAGCCTCACTTTTCATATCAGATAAACTGTGAACATTTTCACTGTTCTGATCTATCACTTCCTTGTGGCAAAGGAAGTGATGTCTTGTGGTAAAGATTGTATCACAGGGTGTCAGAAGGGGCTGGACATACAAGTCAACATTTTGAGTCAGATTTAGATTCCTTTACTCATCTTTGACAGCACATTGTTTAATGACTGGTGCTATCAATGCATCAGAGACATGGGTATTACAAATTACTATCAAAATTAGCATTAACTGGTTTATGTATGGCAGAAGTCTTTCAGGCAACAGAAAAGAGAATCTAAATAGTCTGGAATTCAGAAAATCCTAGATGAAGCTGAAGCATTTCCTAACAATGAATTTAGAGTCAACACAGGGAGAGGTAGGGAAGCAAACAGCTACCATCTTACATATTCACTTCAACATTCACATAGGCTCAAACATAGCTAAACACACACTAAGGTACAGGGCACAATAATTTACAGGAAACATAATGGGCAATACCTTGGCCTTTGGCCGTCAGATGTTTTTGACCTCTGTATTGTAACACAGCAATATAATAACATTTTCTATTAAGTGACTTTAACCTTAAACTGTTGCTTGTGAACATCAGATCACATCACAGCTGAAACCTCATTAACTACAGAGCTTTTGTTATGTCTATGCCCCTGTTTTTTTTTTCTTCTGCTGTGATATCACCACACCACAGGAAAGCCACTATGTCCTTTTCAGGAAAAACTAAAAGATGTTCTATGTCAAAACAAAATTTGTTGGTTTATAGGAGCACATTTTTAATTCAACAGAGAGCCCTGTCTCAAAAAACACTTTAAACAATTGCCTTGCTTCACGGTAACATTCATGATATAATTACAGCAGGTAAACATTAGGTCTGTTACCTTAGAGAGATAATACTGTGACAAAGTGGCAGCATTCAATGCCCATTCCACTGGGTAGTAGCCACAATACTCAAGCTGTCGTTTAAGAGTAGTATGGCAATACTGCGCAGCCTTCTCAATCATCTCCAGGTGCTGGTAGACTTGTGCCAGATAATACAGAGTATGTGTGTAGGCTTTCTCAAATCTGAAAAAAAAACCAAGTCTTTAGATTTTTTTCTTCCTCCTTAAATACACCCTCTGGGTATATTTAATAAAGAAGTAATAATCTAGGTATGCTGCTGCATACCCACCTTTTAGATCTTTCCTGGTCTGTGAGTTTTTCTTCTTCTGCCATGAAGTGTTCACTGGGATCCAGAGGAGGATTTCCATCCTGCAAGAGCACAGGGTACCTTCAGTAACTGCATTTCTCTTACTTTGCAGCACGGTGCTCCCTCTTCTGGCTGCAGATGAGTTACCGTTTTTCAATCCCAATTTCAACAGAACTCCACTTAGCACGTCTACACCTATTTCAACGTCACGCACAAGCAACTCAGGAGATTCAGAGGATGAAAGCCACAACCACAAAATTACAAGGTTTTCAGCTTGTAGAAGACTTCTGCTCAAAGTCAGGCATGCTGTCTGCACTAGAAATAATCAAACTGAATTCTACGGGACTACAATTGGATGCATTTAGTTTGTACAATAACCTAATCCATTTAGCATGCTTTCGAGTGTGAAATATTCCTTTACCTGGTTGCAGTAATCACTAAGAAGAAAATATCCTGCAGGAAGTACTGCAAAGAACACTGTGTGCAGAGAGTGCTCAACAGACCTGCTGTAAAGTCTTACCCGCTGTGAAATTACTCCTTTTAGTCATAACCTGAAAGACTCTTTACTCAACTGCATCAATGGGACAACAGGCAATGCCACTGGAGGATGAAACTGCTAAACCCTAGTACAGGGCACGACCTATGTGCAAGTTGCTAATCATGTGAACTACTTCATTTAGAAGCACTTCTTTGGGTTTTCAACCACGAGCTCTGTCAGATTCCTTATGCAACTATGCATCTTTCAGCATTGCTCTGTTCTACCTTGCCTTAAAACGACCGTTTTCTCTGCCCCAGTGAGACCATGCCTGCAGTACTGGGCCCACTTCTAGGTTGCCCAGTTCAAGAGAGATGGGGAATGAGTGCACAAAGTGCAGCAGAGGCTACAAAAATGAGGGCACTGGAGCTATTTCTCTGATGAAGAGAGGCTAGGACCTGGGGCTGTTTAGCCTGGAGAAGAGCAGACAGAGAGGATCTGATCAAAGCTTATTGATAACTGAAAGGTAAGGGTCAAGAGGATTTGGCCAGACTTTTGTGGTCATGCCCAGTGAATGAGATAAGGGCTAACAGACACAAAGCACAACCCAGGAGGTTCTATTTGAACATGAGGAAAAGCTTTGCTGTGAGGGTGCTGGAGCCTTGGAGCAGGCTGCCCAGAGAGGTTCTGGAGGCTCCTCTGTAGAGACTGCAAATGCAGCGGGACATTGTGATTTTGGGCAAGCTACTGCAGGTGCCTCTGTTTGAGCAGGGGGGTTGTACTAGACCCCCAGAGGTCACTTCCAACCTCCATCATGCTGAGATTGTGTGCTTATGAGTAACTGTCAATGAAGTCAGAATAACTGGCAAGCCCAACAGACCAACATAGCTTATGGCAAAGTTCTGTTAGTCTGCACTTCCCTAATTTCATTTGTAACTGCTAATAAATTCAGATGCCAATTCTAAACAATAAAGGTGTCTCTTATGGTAGCTTTTTTGCACTCCCAAAATTCTAATATTCTTTGCAGTATATTCTGGCCATATCAGAGCTACTCCTGCAAAGATAGGAATAGAGATGACACAGTAAGCAAGACTCTTGCCTCATTCCTCAATCTACAGATTTACCCTCAAATGCTAAGCCTCGTGCCTTTAATTACCACTGGGAAGAGCTCTGCAGCTCCCCAAGTGGACTTTATTAGCCAAAGCTCCTGCCTATTAAGTTTAGCACGCTCAGATTTTCACTGTAGTACATTAAAAAAAACAAACAGCTTTCCCATTAGACAAACCCCCATGCCCTGTGGTTTTGTTTTTGGAGTTTGTTTTTTTCCTGTTAATTCGTTGCAGATTATGTCAACTACAGTTCAGTATTTTCAGAGAAACACGACAGAGTCACTGAACTTACCACAACAACAGCCTTTTGGTGTGGTTCCTTTTGAAAAATAAGAAATCTTTATGCGTAATCTGTCCTACAAACCAAGATCATTAGAAACTTGAGCTGCTGTTTACTAAGTTCTGTCCAACCTTGATAGCTGTCCTTAGACACAGATAACTGCTCCTTTAAGGCTGCAAATGTTGTTAGTTCACTGATAAACTGTCCCTGAGGCAAGTCAGTATAGGAACAGCTTTGTAAAGAGCTTAAAAATAGCACAAGGGAGTCTTTGTGGGTACACAGCAGAATCCACAGCTCAAGAGGTTGTTTAGTATGCATGAGAGGTTTAGCTGTTTACAAGACTGTCCTCTTGGATATAGAGCTAAACTACCTGCCCCTAAGCTACACTCTTCACAGTTGGAGCAAACCATGAAAACATTAAGGCTTTGTTTTCTTCTCCCACTGAAAGCAATGGATTAACGTTTTACAGTGTTGCCAAGATTATGAATAGTCTTAATCAAAAGTCAAATCATACCTAGCTTCAACTCTGGATTATCCATTCAGAGAGCTTTCAAAAAGGACTGTTATTTTTGAACAAAATTAATTTCCTATGTCCATTCTGAAATTTGCAAGACAGCCTCTGGTTTGCCTCTTCCTGTGCTTAGCAGGACAAATCACATGTCTTCAAAAATATCACAGCAGGCACTGATAAGCACAAAACCCCATGTTTCATGAATATTACTTTAAATAGTGGCACATGAAACTAAGACCTGATATGACATTAGTAAACAGTACCTCTTTCATGTACTGGTTATACAAGGCCTCTGCAGATTCCAGGTAAGTCTGTGCAGTTTTAATTTCATCCCTTTCAGACCACAGGATGCCTAGATTGTTCTGAAAGGAAAAGGAAACACAATTCAGTTATTTTCTCTTTCTGTTCCATTACATCTTCTCCAAACCACTCACTGAGCTTCATCCTTATACACACATAAGTGTAGGTATGTTCTAATACAATGGATTTCAAAAGGTAAAACAGCATGCCCTCTCATTTTATCCCAATTTGCTTAGAAAGGAGGGTTTTTGCTCAGTGGCAAACGTGTACAAAAGCCACCTCACAAACCATATACTTAAAACAACCATCAGGATGCAAAAGCCACAGATTACAACCTTCACATTTAAATTATGGTCACATTACTGCATTTGTGAACACATCTCTTACAAAAACTACCTCTAATTTTATTAGTAAGATATTAATAACAACTTATGTCTGACATGCTAATGCGATGTGCCTTTCATTTCCTTTTATTCTATTTATTAATAAGCACTACGACCATGTTTATGAATGCAAACACTTTGCCCACAGCCAAACACTGGAACCAACTAAATTTAATTAGGTAGAAGCTGTGACACAATACTCTCATTCAGGAGTTCAGAAATTAGAAGTAGGGCTACAGAAACAGGCTCAGCAGGAAAAAGGAAGTGTCCTTTCAAGACATAAGTCAGTGCCCTGACATAGAATCATAGAATGGTTTAGGTTGGAAGGGACCTCAAGGATCATCCAGCTCCAACCCCCTGCCACAGGCAGGGACACCTCCCACTAGAGCAGCTCGCCCAAGGCCTCATCCAGCCTGACCTTAAACACCTCCAGGGAGGAAGCATCCACAACCTCCCTGGGCAACCTGTTCCAGTGCCTTACCACCCTCACTGTAAAGAACTTCCTCCTAACATCCAGTCTAATGCTCTATAGGTCCCAGGAACATGGCCACTGTACACAGCAACTGCTTTTGCACTGAAAATTAAGTCCTCATCAAAAGAAGTGAGACCAGCAGGATGAAGGAGGCAGTTCTGCTCCTCTATGCTGTTCTGGTGAGAGCCCACCCGGAATGCAGCATTGAGTTCTAGTATCCTCTGCATAACAGGGATATGGAACTGCTGGAGTGGACCCAGAGAAGGCTGTGAAAACAGAGGGCTGAAGCACTTCCTTAAGGGTACAAGCTGAGAAGGTTGAGGCTGCTCAGCCTGGAAGAGAGAAGGCTCTGGGGAGATACTACAGAAGCCTGAGAGGGCCTACAAGAAAGATGGGGAGCAACTTTTTCAAGGGCTTGTAGTAATAGGATGAGGGACGATGGCTTTTAGTTGGAAGAGAGTAGATTTAGACTAGATACTAAGAAGAAATTCTTCAGAATGAAGGTAGTAAGACACTGGAACAGGTTGCCCAAGCAGGCTGTGGATGTCCCCTCCCGTGAAGTGTTCAAGGCCAGTTTGGACTGGGCCTTGAGCAACCTGGTCTAGTGGAAGGTGTCCCTGCCCATGACATGGGGGTTGGAAGTAGATGATCTTGAAGGTCTCATCCAACTTAAACCATTCTATGAATCTTCTATTCTATAATTGCATTTAATTACAGTCAAGTCCATTCACAGCCCCTGGGATGAAAGCTGAGGGAATGTTCATTCACTATTGCTGCTTGCAGTTGCACATCTGATGATGTGCCAGACAGCAGCAGACCTCTTTACTGGTGGATTACAGCACTTCATAAGCATAACAAATTTTACCCTGCTGTTTCTTACAGGCTCCCAAACAGGAAAATCCATGCAAACATCTCCAACTGTGCTGGTTTTAGTTGGGATAGAGTTAATTTTCTATTTCAAAGACAGAGGAGTACTGCTTTCCAGTACACTGAATCAAAAGCAGTGGAATCTCTGGCCCTGAGCAACAAAAACAACTCCTCCCCAGGAACATACACTAGGAAGATGTTATCTTGTTATTTTGACTGTCCACTTGAGCAATCTCCAATCTTATAATGAGTAACAGATTCGTAGTGGTGAACCCAAACCTTCACACTGAATGAGCAGGATTCCAGACAACTCCGTTAATTTAACCAGCACCCTTCCAAACAAACACACATCCAAAGACTGGATGAGGCACTTAGTGCCATGGTTTAGTTGACTGGATAGGGCTGGGTGATAGGTTGGACTGGATGATCTTGGAGGTCTCTTCCAACCTGATTGATTCTATTCTATTCTATTCTATCACAGCTCCTTGACAGTTTTGCAACATCTGATACAGTACTAGCAAACCTTTTCTAACCAGAGCAGCCATTTTTTGGCAGAGACAACTAAATAACTGCTCTTATTTTATGTCTAAAGACAGGTATCTAACCACACACCAGCTGCCATGATGGTGCAGTTGAGCGAAGGCCCTTTTGCAACCCCTCATATGGTTAAGAACTAATTTTGTTAACAGCATTCCATTCTTTAGAATGAAGGAGTGAATGTTATGATTTCCAGTCCTTCAAAACAAAACTGCATTTACTCATCTGGAATAAAACAGATCAAGAGACAACAGGCAAGCCTGAGGAGTAAACCAGCAACACCTTTGGAGAACAGTTTTCAGGATACTGCTTTTATAGATGCATCTCCCGACTCTAATAACCAAGAATAATAAAGGAATTACAAATCAGTTCTGGACATACTGAGGTCTTCTACTGACTTATTTTTGGTCAGTTCTTTTAAGTTCTGCCTCAGTCTATCCTGAGGAGTACACTGCTTTGTCAAGACCCAGTTTCTGTAAGAGAACACACCGTCAGATGCTCTTCATGCCTACAAGCATCAGTGGTTAAGCTTCAAACTTGTATCCCTCCACATCCACCACCTGTGAGTGATCTCTTCCAGCAAGAAGCAAACGCCAGGGCTGCTGTTTATCATTATTAATAAACAAGGCAGAGCCCTCAGGACACTGAAGTGGCACGAATCTCTGCGGCCACTCGCAGAGCCTGTATAGCAGGGCCGACGGAGCAAAAGCACACCGCGCCTCCCTGGACCCCTCAGACCCTCCGGCCGCACCACGGCCCCCTTCCCCGGCCTTCGCAGCCGCAGCCCACCTGGGCCTGTATGTAGAGGGAGACGCAGTCAGGGGAGAGGCGGTGGGGCTCGAGGAGCTGTGTGCAGCGCTGCAGATGCTCCTCGCCGGCCGACAGCTCCTCGGTGTCGGTGTGGTTGACGCCCAGCTCGTACTCCAGCACGGCCCGCCGCACGGCCAGCAGCCGCGCCTCGCCGCCCTCCTCGGCGGCGCTCAGCTGCTGCTTCACCTCCTGCAGCAGGGCCCGGGCGCTGTACTTGGAGCGGTAGGGCTCGGTCTCCGGGTCCTTACGCGACTCCACGGCCGAGAGCGTCCGTGCGGTGCGGAACTTCTCGCACACCTCGACCCAGCCACTACCCCCCGCCGCCGCCGCCATCTTCCCTCCGCTGGCGACACAGAGCGACGCCCACCGCCGGCCAATAAGGGCCGCGCCGTGAGGGGTGGCCCCGCCCTCTCCCTCCGCGCCGCTGTCACGGGAGCGCAGTGCCGTCGGCTCCCCGCAGCCTCCTGTTCGCAGAGCAGTCGTGACACGGTCACGGCTAAGCAGTTCCGAGCCGCGGGAATGAGCAGAGGCCGACAGGAGCACCCCGCGGGCCGCGAGAGCCCTGGCGTTTGCGGTACGCTCAGGAGGAAAGGTGCTGAGGGGCTCCGTCCGTCTCGGAGTTCTCTGGAAAAAAAAACGTATCAATCAGAAGCCGATTGTTTTAATGCAAGGGCTGCTGAGCAGGCTAGGTGCAAACCGTCCACGTTTGGAGCTGTTGTTCCACCGCACCGCTTGGGTTTCAGCTAAAGACTCACATCCCCACCGCCCCCACCCCGAGGCACATACGGCCTGACAAGTGGGAAAACAGCAGCGGCTTCTTTGCCAGGCAAAAAGAGAAGTCTTCCCCAAATCCAATTTCTGCAAACGCAATTTTCAGCCATCCTCAAAGACAAGCTGCTTTGTTAAGGAACAAAGGCAACGATTGACGTCTAGCTGGCTATTTTTTTGACAAAAAGCAGCTCAGTCCCATATCTGTACCAGAGACTGCCCAAAAAAACTGTTAAAATCGTGTCCTTGGTTTCCATTCTTAAACCACTTGTTTCTCTTGAAACTGCCACCGCGGCCACCTTGCCTCTAATTTCTGAAGCTGGAGAAGCCTCATCTTGCCTCCTGGGGGAACTCTTCCAGGCCAGGCAATTCCTCGGCCACTCAACAACAGTTGTCAACACCTGGTGCCACCCTACTGTCCCTAAAACAAGACCAGTTCAACAAGACTAAATGTGCCTGCTGCACGTGCTATAGGTACCCTGTACCATTAGAAACAGCATTCAATGCGAAGGCATCTCCAGACAAATCCCACCCAGACTGAAATAGGTCAATAGAACCCACCTGGGAGAGAACTCACAGCCCCTGTGAGGAAGGATAGATCATAGAATCATAGAATCATAGAATGGTTTAGGTTGGAAGGGACCTCAAGGATCATCAGTTCCAACCCTCCGCCATAGGCAGGGACACCTCCTACTAGAGCAGGCTGCTCAAGGCCTCATCCAGCCTGGCCTTAAACACCTCCAGGGAGGAAGCATCCACAACCTCCCTGGGCAACCTGTTCCAGTGCCTTACCACCCTCACTGTAAAGAACTTCCTCCTAACATCCAGTAGGAATCTCCCCTCCTCCAGTTTAAACCCATTCCCCCTCGTCCTAACATTACTAGACCGTGTAAAGAGTCCCTCCCCAGCTTTCCTGTAGGCTCCCTTCAGATACTGGAAAGCCACTATAAGGTCTCCTCGAAGTCTTCTCTTCTCCAGGCTGAAGAGCCCCAACTCTCTCAGCCTGTCCTCATAGCAGAGGTGCTCCAGCCCTCTGATCATCTTCGTGGCTCTCCTTTGGACCCGCTCCAGCAGTTCCATGTCCTTCTTGTATTGGGGGCTCCATAACTGCACACAGTACTCCAGGTGGGGTCTGACGAGAGCAGAGTAAAGGGGGAATCACCTCCCTTGCCCTGCTGGCCACACTTCTCTTGATGCAGCCCAGCACTCGGTTGGCTGTCTGGGCTGCATGTGCACACTGCCGGCTCATGTTGAGCTTCTCGTCGACCCAGACCCCCAGGTCCTTTTCCTCAGGGCTGCTCTCCATGACCACAAAGGGACAAGGAGCAGTGAAGCTGACAGGAAGGTGGTTAACTCTCAAACGCACTGGAGAGGTCAAAATTCAGAGCAGGCATATAATATATGATTTAGTTTAATAAAATCAGGTGACACAGTGAGAATTGTAATCAGAAATGGTTGTCTTTACTAACAGTTGTGCTGACTGTTGTCACAGCATCATTCTTATTAACACACACCCACCTTACCTTCCCATACCATCTTCCCCTTGAGGAAACTTTTTCATCTGCTTTCTCACCAACCTGCTATTTGAGTCCTTACCAGGCATAGCATTTCTCTCAAACACTTCAAGACCATGGTGACGAAGCCCTTCAAGAAACAGAGGAAATCACTGAACAAGACTCAACTTGGTTGGACACCCTGTAACTCACTAATTAATTATGGAATAACTTGGGTTAGGTGGTCAAAGGAGTGGGAGCCCAGGTAATATTCTCTTCTGTCCTCTCTGGACAAGGGACCAACCCAGAGAGAGTGAGGAGGACTCATACGCTCAACGCTTGGCTTCAAGACTGGTGCCTCCAACAGGACTTTGGCTTCTTTGACCATGGGTCTCTCCATATGACATCAGGTCTGCTGGCAGCAGATGGGGTGCACCTCTCTCCAAGTGGAAGGAGGTTTATATTGCAGGGGTTGGCTGGGATCATTAATCACACTTTAAACTAGGTTGGAAGCGGGGAGGGTGGAAGCCAGGCTTACGACAAGCAAGCCTGAGACAATTGTGGGGCCATGTGCCAGCTCCACTGGTGGCTCGGGTGAGGTAGGTAGCAATGAGTTGTGTGCTGGAGAAGAGGCAAGATATGGCATATCAGGGAGGAAGGCTAACCGGAGCCTTCAGCCTGTTACCCTGCAGCACAC
>WAAF01009150.1:68168-98443 GCA_013400475.1 Tricholaema leucomelas | reverse complement strand
CACCCCCCCTACCCCCTTTCTCAGCACTTGGCCAGGAAGGAAACTGGGACCCAGAGCTGGCAGGGGGACACCGAGGACTTCTAGAGGGGTTCAGGGACCCCCTGAAGTGTCTGTGGGTGGCCCTAGATTCCCTACCCCCTTACCTGGAGTCTGTCCTTCTGCCGACAGGGACACATCCAAGGTGCTCGTGGGCTCTGTGGGGACATGGGGACAGAAATGGGGGGGGTCGGGGACAAGGGGAGCCCCCTCAGGGTGGCACTGGCACCTCTCCACACACCCAAGGTGCCACCACAGTGTCACCTGCCTGCCCCAGCAGCCCCCTTACCGTCGGCCAGCACGGAGGTCAGCACCAGCAGGGCAACCACGGCCAGCGCTGGGACCCTGTGGAGGGGACACCACGGGTGGGGACACCAGGACCCTCCAGTAACCTGCTACTGTCCCAGTAACCGCTGCCCTCACCACCACCCCAGCACCGACAGGTCCCTGGCCCACCCGCGGGCACCTGTCCCCACGCTGCTGTCACTCAGGGTCCCTGTCCCGACACCGGTGACACCCGGGGTCCCTGTCCCCAAGCCAGTGACCCCCCAGCTCCACTCCCCTCTGGCCCAGGCCGTGGGTAACAGATCTGGTTGCCGCTGTCCCCAGGGGTCCCCACTGTCCCCGCCATCACCAGGGTCCCCATCATCCCTTCTGTCCCCAGAGTCCCCTGGGTCCTCAGGCTCCCCACCATGCCCAGGGTCCCTTCTGTGCCTGGGTGCTTCCTGTCTCGGGAGTCCCCTTCCTGCCTGGGATCCCTGCTGTCCCCAGGGTCCCCCACTGTCCTCAAAGTCCTCGGGGGTCCCCAAGGTCTCCACCATCCCCGGGGGCCCTTCTGTCCACAAGGTCCCCGGGGACCCCTCCTGTCCCTGGGTCCCCAAGGTCTCTTCCATTCCCGGTGTCCCCAGAGTCCCCTGGATTCTCGGGGTCCCCACTCTCCCGGGGGTCTCCACTGTCTCCACCACACCCTGGGTCCTCAGTGTCCCTTCTGTCCCAGGGGCACTCTCTGTCCTTGGGTCCCCAAGGTCCCCTTTATACTACCTCTGCCTGGGCTCGCCTCTGTCCCCTGGTGTCCCTACTGTCCCCAGATTCCCTTGGGTCCCCAAGGTCCCTGCCATCCTCGGGGTCCCCTCTGTCTGTGAGTCCCCACTGTCCCTGAGGTCCCCCTCGCTCCTGGGGACCCAAGGTCCCCGGGGGTGCCTTCTGTCCCTGGGTCCCCTTTACCCCCAGAATCCCCTCTGTCCCCTGATGGCCCTACAGTCCCCAGAGTCCCCTGGGTCCTCAGGGTCCTCGCCATCCCCGGGCTCCACTCTGTCCCCAGGGTCCTCACTGTTCCCAGTGTCCCCTGTTTCGAGGGTGCCCTCTCTGCCGGCGGTCCCTTTTGTCCTTGGTGTCCCCTCTGTCCCCAAAGTCCCCTCTGTCCTCAGGGTTCTCACTGTCCCCGGAGGTCTTCTCTCTGCCTGGGGTCCCCGCTGTCCCCAAAGTCCCCTGAGCCTCCTAGGGTCCCCACCATCCCCAGTGTCTCCTATGTCCACAAGGTCCCGGGAATCCCCCCCCCCCATCCGCGGGTTCCCTGTCCCCAGAGTCCTCGCTCCTCCCGAGGGTCCCCTCTGTCCCCGGGGTCCCTACTGTCCCCAGAGTTCCCTGGGTCCTCGCGGCCCCCACCATCCCCGGGGCCCCCGCCCCGTCCCTGTGTCCCGCTGTCCCCGGGCTCACCCCCGGGGCTGTCCCATGGTCGCTCTCGGGGTCTCTGCGGGCTCGCTCCCGGCTCCGCCCGGGGCCGTTATAGCCGCAGGGGCTGGGCAGGGGCCAGCGGGCACCGGGCCAGCCAATCCCGCTCCGCCACCGGGCACCGGCACCGGGCACCGGCACCGCCACTGCGGCGAGGACCTGGCACCGGCACCGGCACCGAGTACCGGGCGTCGGCATCATCACCGCCACCGGGCACCGGGCCAGGCAATCCTGCACCAGGCACCGGGCACCGGCACTGCGGCGAGGACCTGGGACCGGCACCGGGCATCGGGACCGGCATCGGGCACCCGGCACCAGGCACCGGCATTGCAGCAGAAACTGGCACCGGTACTGGCGTCAGTACCGGCATCGGCATCCGGACCAGCACCGGGCACCGAGCACTAGCACTGCGGAGGGCAACTGGTACCGGGCACCAGCACTGGGCATCAACACTGTAACCGGCACCGGGCACTGGGTGCTGGGACAGGCAAGCCTGCACCGGGCACCAGCACCGGCGCTGTGGTGGGGAACTGGCACTGGCACCAGGCACCGGACACTGGCACTGCGGTGAAGAACCGGCACCGCTACCGGGCATCAGCACCTGGCATCGGTACCGCTATCGGGCCGGGCAGTCCTGTACCGGAGACCGGGTACTGGCATCAGTATTAGCAATGGGCACTGGTCCAGCCAATCCTGCACTGGCACTGCAGCAGGGAACCAGCACCGGTACCAGGCACCAGCATCAGAACTGGGCACCAGCACTGGTACCAGGCACCAGCCAGTCAATCCAGCACTGGCACCAGCACTGTGATAGGCAACTGGCATCAGTATTGGCATCAGTACTGCCACTGGGCACTGTGGGCACCAGCCTTGATACCAGCACTGGCCCAGTCAATCCCACACTGGCACCGGCACCACACGCTGACACCAGCTGCTGGCACTGTGGCTGGACACAAGAACCTGGCACTGGCTACTGGTTCAGACAGTCCTGAACCAGTCCCTGGATACTGGCACTGCAGGTGGACACCAGCATTAGTACCAGTACCAACACCAGCACCTGCACTGGTTACCAGCATTGGTACTGGCATTGGCACTGGGCACTAACAATGCAGCTGGGCACCAGCACTGGTACTGGTAATGGTACCAGTACCAGCACCGGGCACTGGCACTGCAGCTGGGCACCGGCACCAGTACTGGACACTGGTAACAGTACCAGTACCAGCTGGTCACCAGCATTGGCACTGGACACTGATAACAGTACCAGTACTAGCACTGGGCACTGGCACCAGTCCAAAGAGTCTAGCGCTGGGCATTGGCATTGGCACCAGCACCAGCACCCGGCACTGGGCTCTGGGCACTGGTACTGGTACCAGTACTGCTGGGTGAGAGTCACGCTGGGAACCCACACAGCTGCCAAGACCCCCAAACCCAGGTGCCCAGTGTAGTAACTGGGACACCCAGTACCATAACTGGGAACTCAGCATCACTCTGGGGACCCTCTGTGCCAGCAATGGGACCCCCAGTAACGTAACTGGGACTCCCAGTACCACTTTAGGGACCCCAGAGCCACAACTGGGACCCCCAATGTCATAAGTGAGACCCCCAGTAATGTAACTGGACCCCCAGCACCACTGTGAGGACCTCCAGGGCCATAACTGGGACCACCAGACCACAGTGCCTTGGGTTACTGGGCAAACTGGGAGTGCTGGGCACCCTGTACTGGGGAGCTGGGCACAGTGGGGTGTTGGGCATAGCAGGATGCTGGGCACCTTGTGCTGGGTTACTGGGCACACTGGGAGTGCTGGGCACCTTGAGCTGGGTTACTGGGCATACTGGGGGTGCTGGGCACCTTGAGTTGGGTTACTGGGCATACTGGGGTTACTGGGCATACTGGGAGTGCTGAGCATCCTGTACTGGGGAGCTGGGCATGGTGGGATGCTGGGCACCTTGTGCTGGAGTTACTGGGTACACTGGGAGTGCTGGGCCCCTTTTCCCCTGGTATCCCAGACAAGAGCCCTTTCTGGCCGCTCCCCTCAATGCCTGCTTTGTTCCCGGCTTACTGGGACCAGCGCCCAGCTCCAGTTGCAGGAACCGGTTTGGTGGGGAGGGGGTCAGTGGGATCCCACCTGGAACTGGGAGGGGGAGGGTGCCCCCATCCCAACACCCTGCTGGGGCAGTGGTGGGAGCTGGGGCGCTGCCAGCTGATGGAGGGCATGGGGGTCAATCTGCCACCAGTGCCACGCTGGTACAGGCAAGCACAAGGAGGCTTTGTGCCACCACCGGAAGGCTCCGGAAGCATGGGCACGAGGTGGCCATTGGGGAGGGACTGGTGGTGACTGGGACTGGTGGAGACTGGGACCAGCAGCCACCGGCACTGGAACCAGTGCCAAGGTCCCATGGAATGAGTTGCAGCGGGCTGGGAACGCTCCTGCATCCTGAAATCCCAGTTAAACCAGTAAGGTCCCAGCGAGCTGCTGCCATCCCACTTAAACCAGTACGGTCCCAGCGAGCTTTGCCACCCCACTTAAACCAATATGGTCCCAGTGAGCTGCTGCCACCCCAGTTAAACCAGTATGCTCCCAGCGAGCTGCTGCTATTCCACTTAAACCAGTATGGTCCCAGCGAGCTGCTGCCACCCCAGTAGCCAGGACAATGCCGGTGAGCTTGAGCCATCGCAGTGAGCTGTTGCCATCCCAGGAAATCGGTATGGTCCCAGTGAGTGGTCCCATCCCAGGAAACCAGTATGGTCCCAGTAAGCTGCTGCCATCCCGGGACACCAGTACGATGCTGGTGAAGCAGTCAGCTGGCACAGTCCCTGTCCTGGGCCTGGCAGCACTGGGAGTCCTGGCAGCACTGACCACTGCTCTCAGACCCACTAGCGCTAGGAGCACCGATCCCGGACCTGGGAGCGCTGGTCCTGTACTCAGCAGCACTGGGAGCACTGGTCCTGTCCCCAGCATTACCGGGAGCACTGGTCCCGTCTCCAGCATCACTGGGAGCACTGCTCCCGTCCTCAGCGTTACTGGGAGCACTGGTCCCGTCCTCAGCGTTACTGGGAGCACTGCTCCCGTCCCCAGCATTACTGGGAGCACTGCTCCCGTCCCCAGCATTACTGGGAGCACTGCTCCCGTCCCCAGCGTTACTGGGAGCACAGGTCCCGTCCCCAGCGTTACTGGGAGCACTGCTCCCGTCCCCAGCATTACTGGGAGCACTGCTCCCGTCCTCAGCGTTACTGGGAGCACTGGTCCCGTGCCCAGCGCTACTGGGAGCACAGGTCCCGCCGCCGGCGTCGCTGGCAGCAGCGGCGCACGCCCCGCTCTCCAGCCCGCGGCGCTCAGAGCCGGTCCCGCCGCTCACCCGGTGGGCCCCGCCCTTTCCCCTCACGCATGCGCACTGCTACCATCCCGCCGGCGCCGCTCGTCTCTATGGCAGCAGGCGGCGCTCTCTCCTCGCACTCCTCGCGCAATCGGCTGCTCGGACGCGGCGGCGCCCCCTGCTGGCCCGGCGGGGCCGCACGTCCCGTGCCAGGCTCCGCTGCCGCCATTGAGGCGCCGCCATCTTGTCACCCCCAGCCGAGGGGAGGCAGCGCCCCTCCCCACAGCGCCGGGCCCGGCCTCGGGCAGCCAGGCCCCGGCAGCCCCCTCCCCTCCCCTCTAACCGGACATTGCCCCCTCCAGACACCTGCTCCGGCCCGCCCCAGCCCGGCCCCGGCCCCACCGGTGAGGGGAGAGGGGGAGGGGAGAGGGGGAGGGGACGGCCTGAAGGGAGGGGGGAGGGGAGGGAAAAGGGGGAGGGGTGGGAGTGTGAGTGAGTGGAGGGTCTGAGTGTGAGTAGCGGATGTGAGTATGGGGGTCTGAGTGGAGATAAGTGTGAGTATGGGGATGAGAGGGGGGCTGAGTGTGAAGGGGATATGAGTCGGAGGCTGAGTGTGAGTGGGGAGTGAGTGTGAATATGGGGATGTGAGGGGGGTGAGTGTGAGTGGGGGGTGAGTGTGAATATGGGGATGTGAGTGGGGTCTGAGTATGTATACGGGAGTGTGAGTTTGGCATGTGAGTGTATGGGGGTGTGAGTGTGGGCATGGGGCTGTGTGAGACTGATTGTGGAGCCATGAAGAGGTAGGAATGAGTGTAAGGTCTGGGTGTGGGTATGGGGGTCTGAGTGTGAGGGGGGGTGAGTGTGGGTAAGGGGGTCTGAGTGTGGGTAGGGGGCTCTGGGTGTGTGGGGGGGTGAGCGAGAGTGGGGCTGTGAGTGTGGGGCGTGGGTGGGAGTTGGACCGTGGGGTCTGAGTACGAGTGTGGGCTGAGTGTGGTGCTGTGAGGGGTGAGTGTGAGTTTGGATTGTGGGGCTGTGAGTAGGTGTGTGAGTGCTGCCGAGCTCCCCCTTTGCTCCCCTTGGCATCTCCTCCATCTTTAGCCAATCCTCCTGGGGTTTCTCCTCACCCTGGGGAACATCTCCTGTCCACTCTGGACTTGCTTAGTCTCTGAGCTGCTCCTGCAGGCTCCATGGTGCTGGTGGGGAAGCTGTTGCTCTGGCAGCCTCCATGGTGCTGGTGGGGAAGCTGTTGCTCTGGCAGCCTGCATGGTGCTGGCTGGTGGAGAAGCTGCTGCTCCTGCTGGCTCCGTGGTGCTGGTGGAGAAGTGCTGCTCTTGCAGCCTCCATGGTGCTGGTGGAGAAGCTGCTGCTCTGCCCAAGAGGAAGATCCCATGGGATGAGGTTTCCCAAGCAAGAGAGAGGTCAGAGCATGTCCTCAGCTCTGTGCAGGCAGCTCCTCATGGGTGGAAGGTCAATACTTCAGCTAAGTTCTCCTCAGAGAACTACCTTGGGGTCAAATCAGGACAGAGTGGGGCAGAGGGGACAGGAGTAGCCCCAGAATGCCAGCCAACATATCTGGATGGTTTCCTGAGGAGGAGGGTGGTGGCCATGGTCTCATCTGGGAGTCAGCTTCTCAGCAGGAGCCCCTCATCTGGGCCGTGAGCTGCTCCATTTTCAGTTCCTGATTGGTTTTGGTGGCTCCCCACCCCCTGCCCCAGGCTGGAGGTCCCATGGACCTGACAGTATCCCAGGATTAATGAGCTCTGGGATCCAGCTCTGCCCGTGGCACTGGCAGCTGCCAACCTCTAGCTTGGGACCATCTGGGCAACTTCTGCT
Organism: Tricholaema leucomelas; assembly: GCA_013400475.1. Lineage (NCBI taxonomy): Eukaryota > Metazoa > Chordata > Aves > Piciformes > Lybiidae > Tricholaema lacrymosa > Tricholaema leucomelas. Next base: position 91,528 of record WAAF01009150.1, on the reverse strand, counting down.
TTGGAGATGCTTCATTAACCCTTCAGTGGTATGTTCAGAACATGTCCCTCATTGCTGCTTCTCTCTGCTCTTGGAGCCTTTGAGGCTCTCCAGAGGTTTTGAGGCTCTCCAGAAGGACCTGGCCAGGCTGCCTCAATGGTAGCTGAGCCCAATGGGATGAGGTTGACCAAGGCCAAGTGCTGGTTCCTGCCCTTGGCTCCCACCAAGGCCAGGAAGGCTCCAGGCTGGGGGCACAGGGGCTGAAAAGTGCCTGGTGAAACATGCCCTGGGGAGGGTTGGTGGCAGTGGCTGGAGAGGAGCCAGCGTGTGCCCAGGTGGCCAAGAAGGCCACCAAGAGCCTGGCCAGGAGCAGCCCCAGGATGGGCAGCAGGAGCAGGGCAAGGATGGTGCCCCTGGAGTGGGGACACTGAGGAGGCCACCCCTGGTTCCAGAATTGGGTGGAAGGAAGTCTCTGGTCTGAAAATGAATGGAAAAGATGTTTTTGTTTCCAGGATGGAAGGCAGGGGAGGTTCTGATCCCCACGGTTAGAGCAGTGGAGGTTTGGAACCCAGAACCTTGGAAATTAAGGTTTAGGTTCCAAAAGAGAGGAGCTGGGGAGATCCTGGCCCCAAAATTCAAGGAAAGGAAACTTCTGACCCCCCAAAATTTAGGGGAAGGAAATTTTTGGCCCCAAAATCCAAAGGAAGGGAGATTTGGGTCACAGAAGTCAGGAAAATGAAGCCTTTGGTCCCAGAATTTAAGGGAAATGAGATTCTGCCCTCAGAATTCAGAGGATCGGAGATTTTGGCTTCAAAATTGAAGGGAAAAAGGGAATTCTGGGCCCAAAATTGTGAGCAAGGGGGATGTTGATCCCAAAACTGAAGGGAATGGAAGTTCTGGCACCAGAATTTAGGAAAAGAGGGGGTTTTTTTTGGCCCTAAAATTGAGGAGAGAGGAGATTTTGGTTCCAAAATTAATGAAAGGGGAAAGGTTTTGCCCACAGAAATGGATGGAAAGGAAAATTCTGAGCCCAAAAATGCAAAGAAGGGAGATTTTCATCCCAAAAGTGAGGGGAAGGGATATTCTGACCCAAAACAAAATCATGGGATGGTAGATTTTAGCCCCAAAATTAAGGAAAATTGAATTCTCCATCTTAAGATTGAGGGAAAGAGAAATTCTGGTCCCAAAATTTTCAGCAGGGGGGGAATTTTGGGGCTCAAAATTGATGGGAAGGGAGATTTTGGCCCCCAGATGGTGAACAAGGCAGATTTTGATCCCTACAATCTGAAATGAACAGATTTTTTTACCCCAAATTTGAGGCTAGGGGAGATTCTGCCTCCAAAATTCAGGAAGGTGAAGTTTTTGGCCCCAGAGTTGAGGGGAAAAGGATTTTTGTTTTGCCCCAGAACCCAGAGCTGAGCCTTTTGGGGCACCAAGTCTATGGGAGAGGACTGCAGGAGCCACTCAACCGCTTCCTCCTCTGCCTCCCCTTCTTAGGGTGTCAGGTAGTGATAGGACTGGAGGGAATGGAGCAAGACTAGAAGGGGGCAGATTCAGATTGGATGTTAGGAAGAAGTTCTTCACCAGGAGGGCGCTGAGACAGTGGAACAGGTTGCCCAGGGAGGTGGTGGAAGGCCAGGCCAGGCTGGATGTGGCTCTGGGAAGCCTACTCTAGTGTGAGGTGTCCCTGCCCATGGCAGAAGGTTGGAACCGGATGGTCCTTGAGGTCCCTTCCAGCCCTGGCAACTGTACGATTCTCCCTCCCAGCCGCACTCGGGTGTGCCCGCAGCCCCTTTTCCCCTCTTGGTGACCCCATTCCCCTGGTGCCTGTGTTGCAGGGGGAGGCAGGCCCTGTGCCCCGGGCCGGGGCAGGATGGCAGGGCCGGTGCCCAGCCGGGCCAGGGTCTACGCCGATGTCAACACGCAGAGGCCTCGCGAGTACTGGGACTACGAGTCGCACGTCGTGGAGTGGGGGTGAGACCAGGCCTGGGGGACTGCAGGGGGGCTCTGTGGCATGAGCTGTGTCCCAGGATGGGGAGGGACAGGTTCCTGGAGCCTCCATCTGGAGCCAGAACCAGGCCTTCTGGTGGCATCTGCTGGGTGTGGGAAGCTGGAGGTGCCAGTGCTGGGAGATGTCATGGAACGGAGGAGACACCAGGGCTGGGCTGGGCTGGGCTGGAGGTGCAGAGAGGACCTACAACAGTGCCCTGTGATATAGGGAGAACCTGGGTCCTGGAGCCTCTCTTTTGAGACAGAACCAGTGAGTCTGCTGGCATCTGCTGGGCTTCTTGCTGAGAGCTGCTGCTTCCTCCTTGAGGGCTTCTCCTTCCTTCTTGAGGGCTTCTCCTTCCTCGCTGAGGGCTCCCTCCTTCCTGAGGGCATCTTCCTTCTCGTGGGCATATTCTTCCCTCCTGAGGGCATCTTCCTCAGAGCTTCTTACTTGAAGTCTCCTTCCTGGGGGTTTCTTCCATCCCATGAACATCGTCTTCCCAAGTACATTCTCCTTCCCATGCCACCACTGCCAGGGGCAGCAGCTCATTTGGTCCTGAACTTGTGGTGAAATTTATCAAAAATCAATTAAAATTGATCTGAACAGATCCAAGTGGATTTAAATGGATCCAAATCCATCTTTTCTCTGAGACTGGGCCCTGAGGTGGCTCCTCCAGCACTGCCAGTGCCGGATTAGGAGCCCAGCCCTGCCCAGAGCCCAGCTCCTGCCACCAGTGACCTAGAAATGAAAAGCTCCTCATCCACCCCAGCCCCCACGGCAGCAGCACAGCCCTTCCTGCCTCTGGGATGGAGACTCCATGTCCTTGAATTCCCCAATCCCAGCCTGGTGGGGTGGAAAGAGACCTCTGGAGCTTACTCTGTGTAACTCCTGCTCCATCAGGGTCACCCACAGCAGGTGCCCAGGATGCCAGTGCCCAGCTGCCTTTGCAGGCTCTCCAGACAAGGAGACTCCACAACCTCTCTGCACAGCCTGCTCCAGGCCTTGCAACCCTCCAAGCCAAGAGGCTGCTGCTGAAGGAACTTCCTGGCTTCCAGTTTGTGCCTGGTGTCCCTTGGCCTGTCCCTGGGCACCAGTGGGAAGAGTCTGGCCCCAGCCTCTTGCCCCTGACCCTGCAGATGTGGGAAGATCTCCTCTGAGTCCTTTCCTGTCCAGGCTAAGCAGCCCCAGGCCCCGCAACTTCCCTGCTCAGAGTCTTTCCAACAGCTTCCACCCTCCCCTGGACTGGTCCATGAGGTTGTTCCTCCCCTTGCTCTGGTTGAAGCTCAGGAGGTTCCTCTCCGCACCTCTCCAGCCTGGCCACCTCTGGCTGGATGGCAGCAGAGCCTGTCAGACTGTCACCATTCCTCCCAGTTTAGGCCAGCAGCAGACTGGTTGAGAGCCCACAGTGCCTATTCAGGAGATGCTGGCCAAGACTGGACCCAGAACTGACTCCTGGAGAACACCACAAGCTCCAGGCCTCCAACTAGAACCTGTCCTGCAGATCACAACCCTCCAATCTCCATCCTTTACTCAGTTCTCCACCCACCTCACTGTCTCCCGTGCCCATCCCAGATTTGTTTTACCCTAGGACAATCCCTGAAGTCCACCTTTTCCTTCTCACTGACCCCAGAGCACCTCATCTTCTCATCTCCCAGGATGGATGAATCCTCCCCATCTGCACCACCGTGCTCTTCACTCTGTCTTCTTTCTCCACTCCTCATCTTCCATGTTGTTTGCTGAGTGCTGAAGGACCAAAGCCACCTGCTGTGCCCCCAGCTTGACCTCTCTGTCTTCTCCTGGAGGTGCTGACGAGTCACCTCCTGTCTCATCTCTGTTAATTAGCAATTAGTGAAGTCAACCTTTCCAGCTCTTCCTCCTCCTTCATCTGCATCAAATCCTCCCTCGGGGGACCTCATTCTGCTCTTCTTTTTGGTCTCCCTTGGTGGCTTTGCCTGGAGCTTGGTGGTGTTAAATCCACCAATGTTTTGCGGGGAGAGTTGCTTTATTGTCCTTCTGGTTTCATGGAGTCATCAACTCGTTTGGGTCTTAAAGATCTCTGATCTCTTCAGACATGATCTGAGATGGGAGGGATTGAGACAGTTTGAGGTAACACCAGGTTGGGTGGAGGTGTTGAGCTGCTGGAGAGTTTAGAGGTTCTCCAGAGGGGTTTGAGGCTCTGCAGAGGTTTGGGGCTCTTCAGAGGGACCTGGCCATGCAGGCTGGATGACAGCAGTGAGGTTGACCAAAGCCAAATGCTGGCTCTTGCCAAGGCCAGGAAGGCTCCAGGCTGGGGGCAGAGCAGCTGGAAAGTGCCTGGTGGCAATGGCCCTGGGGGGAGTTGGTGGTGGCAGCTGGAGAGGAGCCAGTGTGTGCCCAGGTGGCCAAGAAGGCCACCAGCAGCCTGGCCTGGAGCAGCCCCAGGCTGGGCAGCAGGAGCAGGGCAGGGATGGTGCCCCTGGAGTGGGGGCATTGGGGTGGCCACACCAAGGGTGCTGGGCTCAGCTTTGGGCCCTGACTCCAAGAAGGAGCTTGAGGGGCTGGAGGTATCCAGAGAAGGGCAAGGGAGCTGGGGAAGGGTCTGCAGAAGAAGGAGAAGGTTGTGGAGCCTGCAGCAAAGGAGGCTGAGAGGAGAGCTTCTGGCTCTCTGCAGGTCGCTGACAGGAGGCTGGAGCCACACTGGGGCTCTCCAGTTGCTGGCTGGTTGGTTTGCGTGCTCCTTGGTGGTGGTGGTGGCAACTGCCAGGCTCTGACCTCTAGACCTTGACCTTGCTGTGTCCTTTAGTTGTCTGTGAATGGTCCGTATTGAGCTTGTTCCAGCCTCCTCATCTCTTGATGTCTCTTCTATCTCCAACAGCAACCAAGATGACTACCAGCTGGTGAGGAAGCTCGGCCGGGGCAAGTACAGTGAAGTCTTTGAAGCCATCAACATCACCAACAACGAGAAAGTGGTGGTGAAAATCCTCAAGGTAGGGAGTGGTTGCTCAGTGACCTCTTTTTCTGCATCTCACCAAGTGGTTCCTTCACCCAAAAGGCTTGTTCAGGCTTGGCCCTGGGCAGTGGTGGAGTCCCCAGCCCTGGAAATGTGGTGCTGAGGGCCATGGTTTGTTGGTGCCCTGGCAGGTGCTGGGGCACTGGTTAGACTCCAGGAGCTTGGAGGCCTCTTCCAACCCAACCCATCCCATGAGAACTGCTCTTGCCCATTTCCCTTCCCCTTCCCCATTCATCCTTCTCCTGCCCTTCACTCTTCCCCTTCCCCATTCCCTGTCCTCTTTCCTGTTACCCTGCCTCTTCACCCTTCCCTGGTTTTTCCCCTTCACAGTTTCCCACTTCCCAATTCTCCATTCCCTTTCCTCATTTCCTTCCTTCTCTTCTGCCTCTTTCCCCACAGTTCCCTTCCCTGTACCACTCTCCCCCTCTCCCTTCCCAGCTTCCTGTCCTCTTCCACCTTTCCTCCCAATTCCCCACTCCCTTTCCCATTCCTTTTCCCAGTTCCCCACCTCCTTTGCCCTTCCTTCCCTGTTCCACTTTCCCAGCTCCTTCCTTCTCCTGCTGCCCCTTTTGTGTTTCTCTTCCCCACTCCTCTTCCCAGTTCCTGTCCCACTTCCTTTCCTGTTTCCATTCTCCTTCCCAGTTTCCCATCATCTTGCCCCTTTCCTCCCCAGATTCCCATCCTCTTCCCCCTTCCATCTCAATTCCCCATCCTCTTTCCCCATCCCCTTCCCAGTTCCCCGTCCTCTTTCCCGTGGTGCGCCCAGTGCCCGGTGCCAGCTGCAGCCGCGCTCCCAGGCTGCTCTCTCAGCCCCTGCTCTCCGCAGCCAGTGAAGAAGAAGAAGATCAAGCGAGAGATCAAGATCCTGGAGAACCTGCGAGGGGGCCCCAACATCATCAGCCTGCTGGACATCGTCAAGGACCCCGTGGTAAGGAGGCCCTCAGGGGGCTTGTGTCCCACCCTGCTGGCCAGACTGGTTTCTGTGTGCTGAGGGACGCCCCCACCTCTGCCAGGGCTGAGGAGAATGGGGGAAGATTCATGGAGAGGAGGAGAAGCTCCTGCTGCTCCTGCTGCTCCCAGTTCTTGAGAGCAGTAGTGGGACTCCAGGGGGCCATGGAGAGGTTCCAAAAGGTGATGGCGAGGTTCCAGAGAGTTGTGATGAGGTTCTGAGGGTCATGGTGGGGTCCTTGAAGTTGTTAATGAGATTCCTGAGGGTCATGATGAGGTTCTGAGGGTCACGGTGGGGTCCTAAGCTTGTCAAGATCCCTGAGGGTTGTGGTGGGGTCCCTGAGGTAGTTGATGAGATTCCTGAAGGTCACAGTGGGGTTCTCAGGGTCATGACAAGGTTCTGAGGGCATTATGAGGTTCCAGAGGGTCATGATGTGACTTTGAGGGTAGAGTTCCAGAGGGTAGTGATGAAGTTCCAAACAGAGATTCCAGGGGGTCATGATGAAGCTCTGAGGGCCATGGTGAGGTTCTGAGAGTCCTGGTTGGGTTCCAGGAGTCATGATGGTGTTCTGAGAGTCTAGAGGGGGTCACTCATGAGATACTCCTGTCTTCCTTGGCCATTGTGTGGCCAAGAGCTGTGGTATCAGCCTAAGATGCTTCTGACCCTGCTCCTCCTCCAGACTCACCAGTCCCATTGAGCACCTAGAGGTGGCCATGTCCATCCCACCACCAGAGCAGGTCCAGAAAAAGCTCCTGAAGAGACCAAATCTCTCTCTCTCTTTTTTTTTTTTTTTTATGTCTTTTCTAACCATCACCACCATCACCACCACCACTATCATCATCACCACCACCATCACCACCGTTGCCACCACCGCCACCCAGTCCCGGACACCTGCCCTGGTCTTCGAGCATGTCAACAACACAGACTTCAAGGTGGGTCACCTTCTGAGGGACATCTGGGTGAGGGACCAGGCTTGGGAAACCAAATCATTCAGATTCTGGATCTCAGAGGGGTTCTTGGAGCTCCACGTGGTAGACAGAGTGAAGTCCTAAGCACCCTCTGAAGGTTGGGTGGATGTTTGGCTGGAAGATCCAGCTCCATCTGATGTTCTGGTGGGGAAATCCAGGCTACCAAGCTGTTCCTGGTCAGGTTGGTGTCTCTGGGTTCAAGTTGTGGCCCTCAAAGGTCCACCTCATGCCCTGTGCAGGTGGCTGGGTTCTGCTAGGAGCCCAGGAGGTTCCCTCAGGAGCAGCCTCTTGGCTTGGAGGGTTGTGAGCCTTGGCACAGGCTGCCCAGAGAAGTTGTGGATTCTCCTTCTCTGGAGAGATTCCAAACCCACTTGGACACTCTGTTCCTGGACAACCCATTTCTCAGGGGCTCAGGGGGTGTCCCTAGGTTCCTGTGGCCACCATGAGCTTTGCAGTCAGCTGTTGGGCAATGTGACTGAAACTGGGGTTAGTTGATCCTGGTAGCCCTGGAGCATGGGCTGGGGAGGAGGGTGGTAGAGATGACCTTTGGGTGTTGGTCAACCAGCAGCTGCAACCAGCAGGTCAAGTGGCTTCTTTCTCCTGAGCTCACCACTTCTTGCACCACCAGCCCTTAGCTGACCCTTTCCCCACCCAGTTCTCCCCAAGCCTTGTCCTGGGCTGCTTCTGGGAACTTTTCTGCCCTCTGGGGTTTGATGACCTCAGGGTAAGGAAAACCAAATTCTTCAGGAGGGCCCTTGGAGCTCCGTGGGGTGGACACAGGGAGGTCCTAAGCACCCTCTGAAGGTTGACTGGGTGATTGGATGGAAGGTCCAGCTCCATCTTGCGATGCTCTTGTGGAGAAATGTGGGCCACAAAGCTGCTCCTGGTCAAGTTTGTCCTTCTGGGTTCAAGGTGTGGCCCTCAAAGGTCCATTCCGTGCCCTGTGCAGGTGTCTGAGACCTTGAGCACCACAAGGAGAAACTGCTCCCCTGGGCAACCTGCTCTGGGTGTCCCTGCTGGAGCAAGGAGTTGGACTAAGGTTGGGAAACCAAGTCCTTCAGGATCTCAGGAGGGGTCTTGGGGCTCCATGGGGTGGACACAGGGAGCTCCCAAACACCCTCTGAAGGTTGGTTGGTTGGCTGGAAGGTCCAGCTCCATCTTATAGTGTCCTGGTGGCAAAATGGGCTACAAAGCTGCTGCAGGCCAACTTGGTCCCTCTGGGGTTGAAGTTGTGGCCCTCAGAGGTCCATCCCATGCCCCATTACGGTGGCTGGGTGCCTCCAGAAGCAACCCAGGAGCTGTGGTGGCCCAGAGCTGCTGTGTTTTGATCACCTCTCCTCCTGATTGCCGCAGCAACTGTACCAGACGCTCTCCGACTTCGACATTCGCTTCTACATGTATGAAATCCTGAAGGTGAGCACTGGCACCTGCCTCATCCCACCCCAGATCCCAACCTTCTGCTCAGCCTTCACGCCCAAGGTGTCTCCATCACTGACAAGGTGGAATGGAGCTTGTTGGGCTGCTCAGCCTTCTCCTGAATGGTTGCCCAGCTGTGTGGGATGAGATCTAAGAGGTGAGGCCAGGGTGGCCTTGAGGAGAAGAATCCACCAGGATTGATCTCCACCAGCACAGCAGGAGCTGGGCATTGTCACAGGCTGCTGGTGGGGCCACCAGGGGCTGCTTGGGGCTCACCGAGGGGTTTGAGAGTGGGAAACCCTGTCTGAGATCCTTGAATCCCTCTCCCAGATCCTAGAGACTTGAAACCTTCTCCCAAAGATCCCAGAGAAGCTCCTGGCTGTCTCCTTAAGTCATAGAATCAATCAGTCAGGGTTGGAAGGCACCACAAGGATCATCCAGTTCCAACCCCCCTGCCATGGGCAGGGACACCCTACCCTAGATCAGGCTGCCCAGAGCCTCATCCAGCCTGGCCTTAAACACCTCCAGGGATGGGGCCTCAACCACCTCCCTGGGCAACCCATTCCAGGCTCTCACCACTCTCATGCTGTAGAACTTCCTCCTCATATCCAGCCTGAACCTACCCATCTCCAGCTTTGCTCCATTCCCCCAGTCCTGTCACTCCCTGAGGGCCTGAAAAGTCCTTCCCCAGCTTTTGTGTAGGCCTCCTTCAGATCCTGGAAAGCCACAAGAAGGTCACCTCGGAGCCTCCTCCAGACTGAAGTCCTGGATCTCCACCTGATCCCTGTCCCCACCATGTCCCCTGTCCCACAGGCCCTGGATTACTGCCACAGCATGGGGGTGATGCACCGTGACGTCAAACCACACAACGTCATGATTGACCACGAGCACAGAAAGGTACCTCCAGACCCCCACCACCACCTCCCTGCCCAAAGGACAATGACATCATGGAATGCTTGAGGTTGGAGGAGATCTTTGAGCTGATGGAGTCCAACCACTGACCCAGCAGTGCCAGGGCACCACCAAACCATGGCCCTCAGCACCGTAGCTTGGAAACTCCTCCAGGGATAGGGACTCCACCACTGCCCTGGGCAGCCTGGGCCAGGCCTGGACAATCCTTTCAGTGAGGACATTTCTTCTCATGTCCAACCGAAACCACCCTTGAACAGCTTGAAACCTATTCCTCTTGACCCAACACTTGGTAGAAACCCCAACCCTCACTTCTACCTCCTCTCAGGCACTTGCAGACAGACAAAAGGTCTCCCCTCAGCCTCCCTGGCTCCAGGCTCCACACGCATAAGTCTCTTAGCTGCTCCTCACAAGTTCTCCAGACCCTTCTCCTTTTCCACCCTCAAGATGTCCCTGTCACCACTTCATGGCCCTGTTGTGCCCAAGAGACATGGTGTCACCTCCCAGAACATTTCCTGTCCCCACTCCTTGCCCAAGGTGTCCCCACCAGCCCTGACTCCATTCACCTCAGCTGGAGGAGGCCAAGATGGAGCAAGCTGCTGGTTGCTAAGACTCCATGGGACGCATGGTGGGGTTGGGTTGGGGTGGGTGGTGGCAGGTCCTTGGTACTCATGTCCTGTCTTCTCTTCCAGCTTCGCTTGATTGACTGGGGGCTGGCAGAGTTCTACCACCCTGGGCAGGAGTACAACGTCCGTGTGGCCTCGCGCTACTTCAAGGGCCCAGAACTCTTGGTAGATTACCAGGTAAAGCCCAGAAGGTCCCAACCCCATCACCTTCAGGTGGGTGGGACACAAATCAGTGGTCCTACCACCATGGAATGGTTGGAAGAACATCTTGAAGATCATTCTTGACTCAGCCAAGGTGACAGCCTAGAGCCAGAGCATGGAACTGCTGATTGTAGCTCCCCAAATGTCACCTCTACTCCTTGAGGAAGGGGCTTGGGACCTGTTTTCTCCTCCCCACCACACCTCATAGCTCTATGGACTTCTCTTCTCTCACCTTCTCCAGATGTACGACTACAGCTTGGACATGTGGAGTCTGGGCTGTATGTTGGCCAGCATGATCTTCAGGAAAGAGCCCTTCTTCCATGGCCATGACAACTATGACCAAGTGAGCTCCAAGGGCTGCAGAACCCCCCTCAGACCCTCCCACTATCACCTCCTTGTCTTGCAGACCCTCTCCCCATCCCCATGTTGGGGTATCCTTCCCATCCCAACTTCGGGTCTCCTCTCCATCCCCATCCCAACTTTGGGTCTATTCTCCATCCTCTGCTCATTTTGGGTCTCCTCTCTCCACCCCCTTCCCATTTTGGGTCTTCTTCCTCCATTCCCCTCCACTCTAGGGTTTCCTCTCTCCATCTCCCCATTTTTGCTCTCCTCTCTCCGTCCCATCTCAACTTCGGGTCTCATCTCCATCCCTTCCTCACTCTGGAGGGCCTCATCTCCATCCTCTCCCCATTCTGAGTCTTCTTTCTCCATCCCCTGTCCACTTTGGGGGTCTCCTCTCCATCCCTCTCCAAAACAGAGGATGTGGGTTTGGTCCTGGCTGCTGTTTCCCAGTCCTGTAGCTCCCATGAGCTCTTCTGGTGGCCACAGATGTCTTCAGTGGGTCCCCAAACCCCACCCTCAGGCCCTCAAAGCCCCACCATGAATCTCCAAAGCTCATCTCAAGTCCTCACATCCCACCACAGCAATTCCCCAAACCCACCTCAGGCCTTCAAACCTCACAATGGGTTCCCAACCCCCACCTCAGAACCTCAAATCCCACCACAGGCCCCCACATCCCACTTGAGGTCCCCAAACCCCACCGCAGCAGCTCCTCAAAACTCTATAGCAGCTCCCCAAATCCCACTTCAGGTTCCCAAATCCCACCATGGGTCCTCAAACCCCACCTCAGCTCCCCAAATCCCGCCTTAGGTTCCCAAACCTCACCACCTGAGGACCCAAATGCCAAATGCCCCCCTCCCCTGCGGTGGCCTAGGCCCCCCCAGTTGTGGCCGTGTGCCCCCTGACCGCGCTCCCTGCCCGGCAGCTGGTGCGCATCGCCAAGGTGCTGGGCACAGAGGACCTCTACGACTACATCGACAAGTACAACATCGAGCTGGACCCGCGCTTCAACGACATCCTGGGCAGGTGGGTGCTGCCCAGACATGCCCCACGCCTGGCCACAAGCCTCACTGTGGTCACATCTTCCCTTGTTCAGCCTTCACCACGGCCACGTTCTCCCTCGCCATGGTCAAAGTCCTCACCAAGGTCAAATCCTCACCTGTAGTTGAGTCCCTCACCATGGCCCAAGTTCTGCCTCATCTTGATCTAATCTCTCACCACAGCCAAACAGATGCTACTGGCACCTCGTGAGGCTGATCGGCTTCTTCCTCCTCCTCTTTCTCATCTTATTCCTCTTCCTTCTCTTCCCATCCTCTTGTTTGTTCTTCTCTTTTTCCTCCTCTTTTTATTCCTCTCCCTCCTTCTTCCTCCCTGCCTTTCTTCTTTCTCTTCCTCCTCATCCTTTCCTCCTCTTTCCCCTCTTTCTTCTCCTTTTCCTCTCCTCCTCCCCTTCTTCCTCTTTTTCCTTCTCTCCCCTTTCTTCTCTTGTTCCTCCTCCTCCCCTTCTTCCACCTCTTTCTCCTTCTCTTTCCCCTCTTTCTTCTTTTCTCCTCCTCCTTCCCTTCTTCCACCTCTTCCTCTTTTTCCTTCTCTTCCCCCTCTTTCTTCTCCTTTCCTGCTGCTCGGGCTGCCCGCAGGCACTCACGGAAGCGGTGGGAGCGCTTCGTGCACAGCGAGAACCAGCACCTGGTGAGCACAGAGGCCTTGGACTTCCTGGACAAGCTGCTGCGCTATGACCACCAGACGCGGCTGACGGCGCACGACGCCATGGAGCACCCCTACTTCTGTACGTCCTCCTGCCACCCAGCCTGCTGCCCGCGCGTCTCACCGCCTCCTAAACCGGCCTCGTGCTGTGCCCCCAGCCTTGGCCTTCTGCTCACCCGCCCCACCATGACATTTCTCCTCTTTGCTGTCACCACTCCAACTCTTCTCACCTTCTAAACCATCTCCATGGTGCAGCCCCCATGTCTTTGTCCTTCTACTCACCCATCCTGCCATGAAGTTTTCCCTCCAGAACCTTCCTCCTCTTTGCTACCACCACCCCCCTAACGCTTCTCAGCTTCTAAACCACCTCCATGCTGCATCTCCATCCTTGCTGGCCATCTGCCCCACCCCACCATGATGCTTCTCCTCACCTTCTAAACTACCATGCTGCAGCCCCATCCTTGTCCTTCTACTCACCTACCCCTTCATCAAGTTTCTCCTCCTCCTCCTCCTCTTTGCCATCACCACCACCCCAAACAGTTCTCCTCACCTTCTAAACTATCCCCATGGTGCAGCCCCAGCCTTGCTGGCCACCTACTCACCCACCCCACCATGAAGCTTCTTCATGGTGTCTCTGGTGCCCTGGTTTTGGGGAGGACCTGGTGGGCTCCTAGGAACCCCCTTGTGACTCCCATTTCTCCACCCCACCAAGATCCCATCGCCAAGGATCCAGCCAGAATTGGCACTTCAGCCACGCTCTCGGCCACCAACACGCCCGTGAGCTCCTCCACTATGTTGGCAGGTGGGTTCTGGACCTCCTGGTGGCTTCTTGGCTGGGGCAGTTCTGGTATCTCCAAGAGCTTCCCCACCACCCTATTTTGTCCTCCACAGGCATCACCTCACTGTCATCATCGCAGCCCATGGGCACCTTGGCCCTCTCGCCTGTCATTTCCTCACCCAACGCCTTGGGTTCTCCTCTTCCCACCGCTGCCACCGCTGGTGTCCAACCCTGATGGCCTCCAGGTGTTCTTCTCTGAGGCCACCATGCTGGGGTGCCACGCTTGCCTTCAGCCACCCCCTGGGACCTTCTGTGGTCCCCTCCTCGGGGAGGGGGTTGGTTTTACTCGGATTTCTGTTGAAGATGGGCAAAAAAAAACAACCAACAAAGGTCAATTCTAGGAGGTGGTGTTTGTGGTGGGGTGATGGACCTCCAGAAGCTCTGCTTGCTGGCCCCAGGTTGAGCTTGGTGGGGGGTTTGGGCCACCACCTTCTCCTGAGGATCATGGTATGGTGCCACCATTTGGGTGGAGAAAGCAGAAAAAAAAGAGAAAACAAAAGGAAAATAAACTTTATTTTCTATGTCCCGACCCACAGCAGCTTCTTGGGTGCCCCTCGGGGTGCTTCACAGCTTGGTGGCTCCACAGCTTCCTCCTCCTCCATCTGGAGGTCCTGGTCTTCTTCTCATGGTCCAGAAACCTTCACCCTCAGGATGTTCCCATAATGATGTTGGCCTCCCCCTACCCCAGCTTGTCACTTCCCCAACTCAAACTGCCTTCTCCAGACCTCAGGAGATGGTTTTCCAGGGCTTCACCAGCACCCCAGACCCACCTACAGCAGTTGTTAGGGGTGGCCCCAGGATCTCTTGGTTGGATGGGTCCCACTTGACTTGAGTCCAGGCAACCCCAGGCTGGTTGCACCTCTTGGTCAAGTGGTTCCAGCTGACCCTATCTCATTTTAAGGTGGTAGGACCTCTTTGTTGGTCCCAGTTGACCCTGTCCCATCCCAGTTGGGTCCCAGCACCCCCAGGGTGGTAGGACTCCTCAGCTGGTTCTGGCTGCCCCCATGCCATCTTAAGGTGGTAGAACCTCTTGGTGGTCCCAGTTGACCCTGTCCCACTCCATTTGAGTCCTGGCACCCCTAAGGTGGCAGAATCCCTGTGGATGGGTGGTCCCATTCCCACTACCCCCAAAACCAGGACTGAGCCCTGCAAGCCCCTCCCTAAGGCCACCAGGGTCCCCTCAGGGGTGGAAGGAGCAATGCTGGGACTAGACTTGTCCAAAAACCACAAAAAGGCCCTTTTTAATCACTGGGCTTGGACAGGAACCATCTGGAGAAGGTTAAAAAGTGGCTGAGTGAGACTAGAGCAGGGCAGGACCATGGGCACCACCATGGTGACCATGAAGATCAAAGGGCACCCAGGGTGGACCCCAGCAGCAGGACCACGGGCATCACGGGAACCAACATGGGCACCTTGGGCAGGACCACAGGTACTGTGAGGACCACTGTGGGCACCCAGAAAGGACCATGGAGACCACCATGGGCACCTTGGGTAGGATCATGGACACCTGGGGTGGGACCACAGGCAGGGGATGGAGCAGAAGCTCCAGGGCAGGGCCAAGAGCCTCCCACCACCGAGGAGCACGACAGGGGCAAGGCCAATCCCTTAAAGTGCCTGAACGCCAAGGAGGCCACTTAAAGCTCAGGGGACAACCAGAGACCTCAGGGTGTCCCCCATGCCCCCAAGGGCCTGGTGGAGGCCACATCTGCGTGGAGTCCCACCAGTACCTCCTGAGGTGGGGTTGCAGGGCAGGGGATATTGCATTGATCCGACATTCGATTCCCGGCAGCGCTGGGGGTGCTGGCGGCAGCTGGGCCGCCCACAGGTCACCAGGAGCAGGGGGAACTTCATTGGGCACCTTCATAGTTGAGGACGTAGTAGTCGTGGACGTACATGAGGACGGCGATAGGCTGGCCGATGATCAGCGAGATCCAGACCGCCGCGTTGCCGTAGTTGCCCCGCAGGAAGCGCGACACCAGCCAGGCCAGCGGGATCTGCAGGGGGCGCAAGGGGACGTGGCGGTGCCACAGCCACCGTGGAGCCACCACAGCCAGCCATGGAGATGCCGCAGCCAGCCACAGAGACGACACAGCCAGACAGAGACACCACCGCCAGCCACAGAGATGACACAGCCAGACAGAGACACCACTGCCAGCCACAGAGACGCCGCAGCCAGCCACAGAGACGCTGCGGCCAACAAACTCAAACCATGGAGCCACCAAAGTCAATCATGGAGGCACCAAAGTGAGTCACTGAGACACCAAATCCAAACAGAGAGGCAAGCAAAGCCAACCATGGAGGTACCAAATGCCACAGTGGAGATACCAAAGCCAACCATGGAGGCACCAAACTCCATAGTGGAGATACCAAAGCCAATCATGGAGTCAAATTGAGTTGTGGAGACATCAAACCCAACCCACAGAGGCTCCAAACCCAAACACAGAAGCTCCAAAGCCAACCCACGGAGCCACTAACCCCACCCCAAGGCCTCTCCCAGTGTCCCCAGTTGCCATCTCAGCCCATCCCAGTGCTGCCAGTACCTGCGCTGCCATCCCCATGAAGGCCCAGAGCCGGAACATCTTCAGGGGGACACTCACCAGGTACTAGGGGGGGGACACAGAGTCAGGGGGGACTCAAAGTGGGACTGGGGAGGGTTAAACGGGGTTGGGGGAGGGTCAAACTGGGAACTGGGAGAGGTCAGGAAGGGATTGGCTGGGTCAAACTGGGACTGGGGAGCTATGGAACTGGGACTGGAAGTCAGAGTGGGATTCAGAGGTCAGAAAAGGGACAGGAATGTCCAGGAGGGGATGAGGGAGCCAAGGTGAGACAGTGGAGGAGGCAAACTGGGACCAGGGGGCTGTGAAACTGGGACTTGGTAGGGGTCAAACTGGGACTCGGTAGGGAGCGAAACTGGGACAGTGGGAGTGGCACTGGTGCCACTGGAAGGCACTGACCTCATGGAAGAAGGCGGAGGTGAGGAACACTGCTGTCTGGGCTAGCCACTTGCTGGCCCCCCACTTCAGCAGGGGTTTGTAGAAGTGCCTGAGGAGAAGACCCCCAACCCCAGTGAGGACCTGTGGTGGTGGTGAGGGGACACCAAAGTCCCTCTGGTCACCCCCCAAAACACACCTGAGACACCATTTATGGACGGGGATGTTCCAGTTCTGCCAGAAGTAGGTGACTGACTCTGAGTTCCTGAGGGACAGAAGATGGAGAGATGGTTCTGGGGGTGCTTCTTGCATCTCCAAAGCACCAGGGAACTCCTCTCAAAATGTCCCAAATTCCACCAAGGTTTGAAGGTCAGAAGGCACCTCCTGGAGATTTTCTCACCCAACCCCATTCCTGCTCCAGCAGGGACATCCAGAGCAGAAGTTTCTCCTTGGGGATGCTCAAGGAGGTCCCAGCCACCAGCACAGGGCATGGGGTGCACTTTGAGGGCCACAACTTGAAGCCAGAGGGACCAGCTTGACCAGGAGCAGCTTTGTAGCCCAGATATTCCCAGCAGAACATCATAAGATGGAGCTGGACCTCCCAGCCAAACACCCCAACAGCTCCAGAGGCTGCTTGGGTCCTGCCTGCGGTCCCCACCCATGGGGCTCTGAGAGCCCTCCTGAGAGCCAGGACCTGAACTGACCTACAACTGACCCTTGAGGAGTACCACAAGCTCCAGGCCTCGCCCAACTGTCCTCTTCCCTCTGAGCTCCATCCTTCAGCCACCCCCACTCTACAGTGTGACCTTGGGGACGCAGCAGAGGGGGCAGGAGGCCACCAGGGCCACTCACCACCAGTCTCTGTAGAACTCCCTGTCCCCAAACTGCATCACCTCGGCCACCACGTTGAGGCAGGAGTGGAAGAACCAGTAGAAGAAGATGAGCCAGATGAGGTGGTTGGGGACCTGGGGACATCAGGAGGGGGATGTGGAGCTTGTGAGGGGCATGGTGGGAGTCACCACCCCAAAGGGGTCAGGGGACAGAGGGAGTGGGACACGAGGGAGGGAGGGGACCGGGACTCACTGCCAGCTTCAGGAGCCGCTCCATGATCCGGGAGTAATCCATGTCCTGAGAAGGGGAGGCAGGGTCAGCTGGGAAACTTCCCCCTCCAAATCCCTATGGATCCCCAAACCCCAGAGACCACTGCCTCCAAATCCCTATGGATTGCTAAACCCTTGAGACCCCTCCAAATCCCTATGGATCTCTAAATCCTTCCAAACCCCCACCCCCCAAATCCCTATGGATCCCCAAACCCCAGAGACGCTCCTCCCCTCCAAATCTCAAATCCCTATGGATCCTTAAATCCAAGAGATATATTCCCCAAATCCCTGTGGTTCCCTGAATCCCTGGAACCCTCCCCTCCACATCCCTACAGATCCCCAAGCCCCAGAGACCCCCAACCCCCAAATTCTATGGACCCCTAAATTTCTGAAGACTCCCCCCCCACCGAAATCCTGGGACCCTCCCAAATCCCAGGACTCACCCGGAAGGGTTTCATGGAATTCTGGATCGTGGGCACCATCCACTGCAACACAAACAGCAGATGGAGACACCCCCAAACTTGGGAGACCTCCCCTGCCCCCCCTAATCCCAACACTTCCAGTACCCCCCTCCAATGGCTCCCAGTACCTGCTGGATCAGCCCCACCAGCAGCTGGATCAGGAAGAGCTGGAGAGAAATGGCAGCGGTCAGGGCAGGGGGATAAGGACACCCCCCCGATGTGAGGGACCCCCCACGATCAGCACCTCCCCTTCCACTGTAGGGACTTCATTTGAAGGACACCCCCCCACACACACACTTAGTATCAGCGACCCCCCCTCACTTTAAGGACCAGCCCCTGGCCCCATCCCACACCTCCAACTGCCCTCAGCCTCAATTTCCCCCCAAACCTCCCTCACCCTCTCTTGACCCCTCCTCACCACCCTACCATTTTAGGGACCCCTCAATCATCATCTCCCTCCCCCCCATTCTTGGTACCCCTCTCATTCTAAAGCCCCCTCCCAGTTAATACCAGCGACCCCCCCTCACTTAAAGGACCAGCCCCTGGCCCCATTCCACCACCTTCTCCATCCCAAACCTCCAACTTCTCCCACTTTTAATGACCCCCAAACCTCCCTCACCCCCTCCTGACTCCCTCCAAAAGATCCTTCCTGAACCCTCTACCATTTTAGGGACCCCCTCAATCATCATCTTTCCTTCCCCCTCATTCTTGGGACCCTTCTCATTTTAAGCCCCCCTCTCAGTTAATATCAGTGACCCCCCCTCACTTTAAGGACCAGCCCCTGGCCCCATCCCACCACCTTCTCCATCCCAAACCTCCAACTCCCCCCACTTTTAATGNCCTAAGCCCCCAACTGCCCCCATCTTTATCCTCCCCTAAACATCCCCAGATCCTTTCTTCAACCCCACCCACACCCCCTAGACACCCCCAAACCCCTTTCCCACTCCCCCCCCCACTTTAACCCCTCGCTGACCATCTCCAGGAGCCTCCTGAGCAGGAACCTCTTGCGGACGCGTGGGGAGCGAGGGAAGTTGAGCTCATAGCAGAGGGTAGGGGCAAAGAGGAAGTAGTAAAGGTCTGGAAGGGAGATAAAAAGGAGGAGGGGGACCACAAAACCATCACTCAGGAGACCTCCCCCCTCCTCTAATTCATTTGGGGACCCCCCCCAGCCACCCCAAAACCTCCCTGCTTGTTGGGAGGGTGTGTGACTTACTCCTGTAGGTGAGGTTGGCTGGGTAGGTGACTACCTTCAGCCCCACAGCCCCGTTGGCTTTCTTGGCTCCTGCTGGGAAAAGGTTGGGGGGGGACACACAAAATGAGAGCCCCTCCCCCAAAAACAAACCTTTAGGGGACCCTGCCCCTCCCCCCAAAAACTCCTACCCGTTTCTGGGGCGGGGTTGTGTGCCCCCCTCCTTTCCCTACACCACTTATTGACGTCCCTGAAGGAGAAGAGCTTGAGGAAGATGATGGTGTAGACAGCCAGGGCGAAGACAGCTCCAACTGGAGTGGGACACACACAGACAATAAAAAGGTGAGGGGGGGGTTGGAAGAGGTTACATTTGGAGGCCCCCCCTTCATTTTGAGGTGCTGTGACCCCTTCTGTAGGTGTCCCCGACTCACCTGGGGTGATGGAGGTGACGATGAAGACGATGCCGGCAGGGAAGCAGAGGATGGCCAAGAGGTTGAGGGTGTGGAGAGCAGCCCCCAGCCCCTCTGAAAGGGAGCCCTGGCGGGGGGGGGATGTTCAGTTAAAGAGGAATACCTGAGAATATTGGGGGGGTCGCCCAGCAGCCCCCCCCAGCTCAAACTGGAGGGGTGGTCTCACCTCTGCCAAGCGTCTCTCCAAGGCCAAGGCCACCATGACGAAGACATTGGCCACTGGGGTGAGGAAGAGGATGGAAAAGGAAAGGGGAGGGGGAGTTAGGAGGGGGGGGGAGGGAGGTGTGCCCTCCCCTCCCAGAAATGACCCTGAAGCTTGAAGGGAGGGTCCCCCCTCATGGGGACACTCACCGAGGACCAAGCAAAGGGAGGGCCAACTGTAGGGGTCCTTGAGGAAGAGGGAGATGACCTGGATGGGGTCCACCAAGATCCCGTACCTGGGCAGGGGGGAGAAAATGGGGACAGCCCAGGACAGCCATGGTGGGGACAGTGACACCCCCAATGCCCCACCCCCAGGCCCAATACAGGGACAGTGACACCCTCAGTGTGCTCCTCCAGCCCCATACTGGTGACAGTGACACCCACCCCCAATGTCCCACTCCAGCCAGCCCCATACTGGTGACAGTGACATCCCCCAGTGTGCCCCTCCGGCCCCATACTGGTGACAGTGACACCCACCCCCAGTGTCCCACTCCAGTCCCAATTCGGTGACAAGGACACCCCCCCAGTGTCCCACTCCAGCCCCATATTGGTGACAGTGACACCTCACAGTGTCCCACTCCAGTCCCAACTGACACACCCAAGGTCTTCCCCAACCCCCAGAGCAGGGACAGTGACACTCCCACGACCCCCATACTGGGGACAATGCCACCCCTCAGTGTGCCCCCAATGTCCCAAAACAGGGACAGTGACACCCCCAAAGTTCTCCCCAGCCCCAATTTGGTGACAATGACACCCCCAATTCCCCATTTCTGGGGACAGTGCCACCCCCCAGTGGCCTCCCCCAGCCTGCTTCCTGTGCCACAGGTGACACCTGGGGACATTGTCCTCACCCCCCACTCACTTGATGAGGTTCTCCAGGAAGAGCCTGGCATTGCTCAGGATCTGCCAGAGGGACAAGGGACATGCTTTGAAGGGGAGCACCAACTGCCACCTCCTTGCTGTCCCCCCCGCTCCCCACCGGGCTTGGGGACAAGGCCAGGGGACCATTCTTGCGTCACCTCAGTGCCATGAGGCTGTACAAGGGTGGTGGCATCTGGTGACTCATGGGGCAACCATAGGCCAGATGTGGCCACCCCAGGGGGTGGGGAGGGCACCGGCACTGTTCTTGGGGGTTGTCACCACCCTGAGGGTCCTTGTCCTCATACTGGGGGTTCTGTGGCTTCTTGAGGGGGGCTTTGTCCCCAGCCCAAGGGGTCCCTGTCCCCATCCTGTGTGGGTCTGTGGTGTCTTGAGGGTTCCTGTCACCACACATGGGGTCCCTGTCCCCACCCTTGGGGGGCTCTGTGATGTCCTGAGGGTTGCTGTCCCCCACACCAGGGGTCCCTGTTCCCACAACGGGGTGCTGCAGGGGGGAGGTTCTGTGGTGTCCCAGGGACCCTTGTCCCCACTCTGCGTGTGGCTTGTCCTCAGCTTAGGGAGCATCAGTGACACACTGAGCGTCCTTGTTCCCATGCTGAGGGGGGAAGGAGGCTATCTGTGACCTCTCTGTCCCCAGCCTAGGGGAGCCTGTGACCTCCTGGGGGTCCTTGTCCCCACCCTGGTGTGGTCTGTCCCCAGCCTAGGGGTGCCTGTGACCTCCTGGGGGTCCTTGTCCCCACCCTGGTGTGGTCTGTCCCCAGCCTAGGGGTGCCTGTGACCTCCTGGGGGACCCTGTCCCCACCCTGGTGTGGTCTGTCCCCAGCCTAGGGGTGCCTGTGACCTCCTGGGGGACCCTGTCCCCACCCTGGTGTGGTCTGTCCCCAGCCTAGGGGTGCCTGTGACCTCCCGGGGGTCTCTGTCCCCCACCCCAGTGCCCCAGACTCACCAGCATCACCACGCACCAGTTGAGGACCCCCCGGTAGTTGCTGTAGCCACTGGAGGAGCTCAGCAGTGACTCCTGCACCTTGTGGCACCTGAGGGGGGGTCAGAGACTATTTTTTGGGGGGGTGGTCCCAGAGTAGCAGAGTTTCCCCCCCCCAGTCACTGCAGGACTCCACTTCGGGGACACAAGCTGGAAAAACTAGGAGGGAACTGGGAATTCTGGGGGGCAAAAAGGGGCAAGGGGGAGGCAGAGGGACACCCCCCTCACCCGAGATGTCTGGGGACATGATTTGCCCTCTGCCCCAGCAAAAGCGGACAGGAGGATGCTGGGAGGGAGGTGGGACACAGGGGGACCCACATTCGGGGACATCCACCCCCCAGGACAGGACGAGCAGGATGCTGGGGGGGGGGGTGCAAGGTACACGGCAGGGGGGCAAGGTGCAGGCAGGGTGTGGGCAGGGCTGGAGGGGGGGCAAGGTCCAGAGTCCCCCCCCGAGATAAGATAAAGGGGTGCGGGGGGGGGGCAGGAATTGATCTCGACTCCCCCTCCCCGAAGTGGGGGTAGGGAGCTCGTGGGGGGCCTTAAATTCGGTGGAGGACACTCAGGAACTGCCCCCGGGGAGTCCAAATGAAAGTGGGGGGCACCAAGGGACCTCCCCCCCCCAGAGACAGCCCTCGGGAAGCTCACACCCGGGGCCAGAGGGGCACCGGGGACCCCTCCCAGGGCCGCCAGTGATGGAGAGGGGAGCCCTGGGACCCCAAGTTAGGGTGGGGGGCGGCACCCAGGGATCGCCCCAGGCACGGAAGGGAGCCGGGGATCCCCCAAGGACCCCCATCTAGGGGGGGAGGGAGACTTGGGGAGCCAGTTCGTGCCCCCTCCCCCGCCTCGCCCCTGCGAGGCCCCGCCCGGTGTCGCAAGAGGAACGGGGAGCGGCGGGTCCGGGACGGGGCGGGGCGGGGGGGGACGGGAACGGGGACGAAGGTCCTGGGGACACCGGGGTGGGGGAAGGGAACAGTACCAGGGGTGGGGGTGCACCGGGACACGGCGGGGGTCACCGGGAGCTCCGGATGATGCCAGGGCTTGGCGGAGCACCGGGAACGGGCGACGGGACGGGAGTAGCGGGAAGCCCAGGACCACCGGGAACGGGGGGAGCAGAGGGACCACCAGGACCGAGAAGCCCAGGATTACACGGCGGGGGCCACCGGGACCACTGGGGCCGGGAGAGGAGCACCGGGAAAGGGAGGCGGAGGGGGGCACCGGGACCACCAGGAAACAGAGGGAGGGAAGAGCACCAGGACTACCGGGATGCAGAAGCCCAGCAACGCCGGGGGTGAGTGGGACACGGGGACCGCGGGGCCAGGGGTCAACGGGGGGTCAACGTGAGCCCAGGACTAACGGAGGCAAGGGCGGGTCAGCGGGACCCTAGCGACACGTGGGGCAGCAGGACCACCGCGGCAAAGTAGGGCAGGAGTAACCGAGGCCCTCGGGACAGGCGGTCACCGGGACAGCCAGCGGCAAGGAGGGGCTTCGGGAGTCCGGGACCACCGAGGGGGTGACCAGAACCCTTGCGTCTACCGAGAACAAGGCGGGAGAAGCACCGGGAGCCTCGGAGCACCAGGAACCAGACACCCGGGAGCACGGAGAGGGGGACACCGCGGGAACACCGCGGTGGGGAGTGAGTCGCCGGTAGTCCAGGACCACCGGGGTCAAGGGGAGGTCACCGGGACCTTAGGGACAAGAGGGGCGACGGGAACCAGGAACAGGTGCGGGGACCCGTGGGGCGGTGGCGGGGGGGGAGGGTGTCACCGTTTACTCATTCTGCCGTGTCGGTGCCGTTACCTGAAGTCCCCATCTGGCTCCTCTCCGCTGTCTCCCTGCCCAGCCCCGGGGCTCTGCCGCGTTCCCCCCGCTCCCCGCCGCTTCCTTGTCCCCACCGGCGCCGTTCCCGCCGCTGCTGCCGCAGCAGCAGCTCCGCGTTCGCCCATTGCTGGGCCTCGGCCCGTCCCGGCCACCGTAGAGTCGCCCCCCGCGCCCCGCCGGCCCCTTTGTAACCTTGGTAACAGCCCCGCCCCCTCCGCCGCCACCCCAATTGACCAATAGGAAGAGACGACTACAATTCCCAAGATCCTTTGAGGGGCTCTTGCGCCCGCCATTTTGTTACCTGCTGATGGGCGTGGCAAGAGACCAATGGGGTGAGCAGAGTGGGGAGATCAGGAGGCCAATGGGGACGGGGGGGTGGGACAGGGCGGGATAATGAGAGATGTGGTGGGGATGGGGGG
>WAAF01009150.1:16079-53163 GCA_013400475.1 Tricholaema leucomelas | reverse complement strand
GGTGGGGAGGGGGGGTACCCGTGCGTGGAGGAGGTGGGGGGGGGGCACCCTGAATTTATTGGGGGTACCCAGAGTGGGGTAGGAGTACCCAGGAGGGTCTTGGGTGGGGGGGGTCACCCTGACATTATTGATGTACCTGGGGGGCCCCCGAACTAAGGAGGGAGAGCTAAGAATGGAGGGGGCTGGGAGTTGGGGAGGACCCTGAAATTATTGGGGTACCTGGGGGGCATCCCTCGGAGGGTACCCGTGGGGAGGGGCACCCTGAAGTTATTGGGGGGGGGCAGAATTGGGGGACACCCAGAAGGATCTCGGAGGGGGAAGTTCTGGAGTCGGGGGGGCACCCTGAAATTTTGGGGGTACTTGAGGAGAGGGGGAAAGGTCTTGGGGGGGATCCTTATGGGGGTCCCCAAGAGGAGGGGGGAGTGTACTTGAGGGGGGGCACCCTGAAGTTGTTAGTGGAGGACCTAGGGGAGTGACCAAGGCGGGGGGGGCACCCTACAATTATTGGGGTACTCTGGAGGAGGGAAGGAACTACAGGGTGGAGGCAGTCCCCAAGGGGAGGAGGTTGCTTGTTGAGGGGACCCTGAAATTATTGGGGGGACTGAGAGGTGGGGGGAGGGGCACCCACAAGGTTGTTGGAGGGAGGTCCCTAAGGGAGGGGTACACCCCGAAATTATTGGGGTTCCTGGGGGGGTGCGTTGGGGGTGGGGGTCCCCCTGGGTGTGCACTGGGGGGAGGNGGGTTTGGAGGGGGCCCCCAAATTTTGGGGGCACTACTCTGGATTTTACAGGGGGGGGTTCCACAGTTTTGGGGGGGGCTATACCCAAGGGTGTGGAGGGAGATTCTGAGTTTCCAGGGGTGTCCCCAGGATTTTGGGGGGCGTGGGGGGGTCCCCGAGTTTATTTAAGGGGGGAATCCCCAGATATTGGGTGGAGGGTCCCTGGGTGTGGTGTGTGTGGGAGAGGTGGCAGGGTTTGGAGGGGGTCCCCAAAACTGTGCCGTGAGTTCTGGGGGGGTATGGTGGTTAAATTATTGCCTTGGGGGGGTCACCCCCAATTTTTTGGGGGGGTTCCAGGTTCGGCACAGGGTGGGAGCTGGGGGGGATGGGCACCCATGCAAGGAACGGGGATCTGGGCTAGACTCCAAAACTGGGGATTGGGGGGGGGGGGGGGAGGGACACCCATGCAAAAGGACGGGGAGGGTCACCCTGATCTTGGGGTGCACCAAGAGTTGGGGCACCATGAAAAGAAGTCTTTTGGGGGGGGTCACCACCCCCTCGGATGGAGACATGCAAAAAAAAAAATGGGTGGGAGGCACCCAAAGGTGGGGGCAAGAGGGGGCACCTAAAGGTGATGGTGGCACTCAAAGCTGGTGGCACCCATGCAAAAAGGGAGGCTGGGGCGGGGCGGTCATCCTGATGTTGGGGTTCACCATGAAGATGGAGAACCTCAGGGGTGGGGAGGGTCAAGCAGATGTTGAGGTGAAACTCAAGGTAATGGAAACCATCACAGGAGGTGAGCCAGGTGTTGGGGTACACCACCAGACCATGACATCCACCCATGGAATGTCAGCCAGATGTTGAGGTGCACCTCAAGATCATGGAATCCAATCCTGTAAGGTCCCCTTGATCTTTAGGTTCACCTCTAGACCGTGATAGCTCATCCAGGAATGCCGACCAGATGTTGGGAGTTCACCAGCAGATCACGACACTCACCCATGAACAGTCACTCAGGTGCTGGGGTGCACCTCAAGGTCATGAAACCCAGCAAAGGAGGTCAAACAGGTGTTGGGGTGCACCACCAAACCATGACAATGCATGTAAGGAAGGTCATCTTGACTTTGAGGTTCACCACCAGACCTTGGCACCCCTGATGTTGGGCTACACCACAAGGGTATGGCACCCATCAAGAAAGGTCAACCTCATGTTGGGGTGCACCACCAGATCATGACACGAACCCATGGAAGGTCACCCAGGTGTTGAGGTGCACCACAAGCTCATGAGGCCCATCAAGAAAAGTCAATCTGAGGTTGGGGATACACAACAAGACCATGGCACTCATGGAAAGGTCACCTTGACCTGGGCATTCACTGCCAGACCATGACAGTCACCGAGGAAGGTCAGCTTGAGCTTTGGGGCGCACCTCAAGGGTCATGGCATCAAGGGAGGTCCCTCTGACCTTGAGGATCACTACCAGACCATGACAGCCATCAAAGAACATTACCCAGGTGTTAGGGTGTACCACCAGAACACAACACCCATGACGGAACTCAGTCAAGGCCAACTCTCAACCAAGACCATGACATTGTGGTGGGACCCAAATGAAGGCATAATGTTATGGAACTCAACCAAAGCTATGATGGAAGTCAACTAAAGCTGTGGTGTGGTAGAAGAACTCAGCCAAAGCCATGGCAAGCCTCGACTGAAGCCATTACATGGTGATGGAACCCAGCTGAACCCACGACGTGGTGCTGGAACCCAACCAAAGCCATAGCAGATCTTGAGCAAAGACACGGCAGGGTGGTAGAAGTGAAGCTACAATAGACCCCAACAGAAGCCAGGTAGACCTCAAATGAAGCCAGGGCGGGATGAAGAGACCTAAATGAAGCTGTGACATGATGATGGAGCCCAACCAAAGCTATGATAAAACTCAACCAAAGTCATGGTGTGCTTCAAGCAAAACCTTGACGGGATGGTGGAACCACCTGAAGCTGCTTGGAAAGGGCATCACAGAGTGCTGGAACTCAACCAAAGCCACAGCAGGTAATGGAACTCAACTGAAGCCATGATAAGACTCGACCAAAGCCATGGCGAGACTCAGCCAAAGCTCTGGTGAGTTTCAAAAGAAGACACAAATTGGTGGTGGAACCTAACTGAAGCCATAGTAGACCTCAACCAAAGCCATGACTTGGTGATGCAACCCAGCTGGAGCCATGGCAGGGTGGTGTAACTCAACCTAAGACATGATGAGACTCAACCAAAGCTATGGTGAACCTCAAAAGAAGACACAAAATGATGGAGGCCAACTGAAGCCATGGTAGACCTCAAATGAAGCCACGGTGGAGTTATGGAACCTAAAGGAAGCCATAGTAGACCCCAACTAAAATCATGACCAAAAGCCATGGTAGTCCTCAAATGAATACATTACATGGTGATAGAATCCAACCAGAGCCATGGCAGGGTGGCGGAACTCAAACAACACCATGACTCAACTAAGGCTATAGTGTGGTGGTGGATCTGAAATGAATCCTAAGTGCTCCATAACTGAAGCCATGACATGGTGGTAGAACCCAGCTGAAGCCATGGTAGACCTTGGCTGAAGCCATAACAGGGTGGTGGAATTCAACCCAAGCCACAGTGGTCCTCAGCCAAAGCCATGGTGAGCTTTAACCAAAGCCATGGTAGACTTCAAATGAAACCATGACAGGGTTGTAGAACCCATCCAAAGTCATGGCGAGGTGATGGAACTCAGCTGAAGGCATGATGAGACTCAACCAAAGCCATGGTGGGCCCCAAATGAAGCCATGATGTGGTGGTGGAACTCAAAAAGCTGTCATGAGACTCAAAGCTGTGTTGGGCCTCAACTGAAGACATAATAGGGCAGTGGATCTCAACTCAACCAAAGCCATGGCAGGGTGATGGAACCCAACTGAAGCCATGACACGATGCCCCAACCCAACCAAAGCCATGACAGACCTCAAGCAAAGACATGGTGGAACTCAACCAATGCCACAGAGGAACCCAACCAAAGCCATGGCAGGGTGATGGAACCCAACTGAAGCCATGATACAATGCTGCAACCCAACCAAAGCCATGGCAGACCTCAACCAACGCCATGGCGGCCCGCCACCAAAACCATGGCGGACCTCAACCAAAACCATGGAGGAACCCAACCAAAGCCACGAAGGAACCCAACCAAAGCCCTGGCAGGGTGATGGAACCCAACTGAAGCCATGACACCATGGTGGAACTCAACCAAAGCCATGGTGGAACTCAAACAAAGCCACAAAGGAACCCAACCAAAGCCATGGCAGGGTGGTGAAACCCAACTGAAGCCATGACACGATGCGGCAACCCAACCAAAGCCATGGCAGACCTCAAGCAAAGCCATGGTGGAACTCAACCAAAACCATGGAGGAACCCAACCAAAGCCACAAAGGAACCCAACCAAAGCCATGGCAGGGTGATGGAAACCAACTGAAGCCATGATACGATGCTATAACCCAACCAAAGCCATGGCAGACCTCAAGCAAAGCTATGGTGGAACTGAACCAAAACCATGGAGAAACCCAACCAAAGCCACGGAGGAACCCAACCAAAGCCATGGCAGGGTGATGGAACCCAACTGAAGCCATCACACAATGCTGCAACCCAACCAAAGCCACAGCATTCCTCAACCAAAGCCAGAACAGGGTGGTGGAACCCAACCGAAGCCATGGCAGGGTGGGAGAACTCAGCCAGATCTGCGGCGTTCCTCGACCGGAGCCACGAGGTGGTGGAATCCAACGGGAAGCCAGGAGGCAACGCTGCCTTTTTGTTGTTGTTTTCCCTAAGGTGGCTTCCGTAGCTGCATGGCTCAGGCGTGGAGAGGGCTGAGGGGCGGTGGGCCGGTCCCCTTGAAGCAGGCGGACTCATAGTGCTTGTTGAGATAGGACTTGAGGGCGAAGGTCTTGCTGCAGCGCTTGCACTTGAAGTGCTTGAAGGCCGAGTGGGTCTGCATGTGGGCGCGCAGGTTGGACCTGTCGGCGAAGGCTTTGCCACAGTGGGCGCAACCGAAGGGCTTCTCCCCGGTGTGGGACCTCATGTGGCCTTGGAGCAGCCAGGGGCGGCTGAAGGCTTTGCCGCACACTTCACACTTGTGCTTCAAGTCGTGGGTCAAGAGGTGCATGGCCATGGCCGGCATGGAGACGTAGACCTTGCCGCAGGTCGGACACTTCTTGGCCATCTTGCTGTCCAGGCTGCGGTGGGTTTGTTTGTGGCGGCTGAGGTTGGAGGAGGTGGCGTAGGTCTTCCCGCATTCTCCGCAGGCGTGCCGTTGAAGACTCCGGGTGGAAGAAGATGAGGAGGAGGAGGAGGAGGACGTAGTGGTGGAGGAGTTGGCGGCTGAGTTGGCGGTCTTCCGGCGCGACCTACCGTCGGTGATGAAGAAGGCGTCCACCGCGTAGCCTTCACTGACGGCGGCGTCGCCGTTGATGTAACCGGTGGTGGTCAAGGTGGTGGAGTTGGGACTGTCTGGCGGGTCGGGATCTACTGGGATGAAGTCAGCACGGGTCACCGGGTAGATGGTGGTTGGAGATGATGGGACCTTCAAAGTGGACTCAGGGTTGGTGGGGAAAGGGGAAGGGGAGATGTAGTTGGTGAGGTAACCTGGGAGTGGTGATGGGGTGGTAGGAGAGGGCACAGAGAAGGGGGAGTGGTGGGAATGGACAAAGAGTGGACGAGGGTAGATGAAATAGGGAAGGGGAAAATGGGAGTGGTGGGAATGGGCAAGAAGAAGATGACAATGAGTGGGGATGGACAAGAGTGAACAAGGAGAAGATGGGAATGGGCAAGGAGAAGATGGGAGAGGTGGGAATGGGCAAGAAGAAGATGACAATGGGTGGGGATGGACAAGAAGTGGACAGGAAGAAGGTGGGAATTTGCAAGGAGAAGATAGGAATATACAAAGATGGTGGGAATGGGCAAGGAGTGGTGGGAGTAGTGGAAATAGGCAAGAGAGTAGTGGAGGTGGAAATGGATAAGTAGTGGACAAGGAGAAGATTGGGATAGGAAGGAGAAGATGAGAATGGGTGGGAATGGGCAAGGAGCAGACAGGAGTGGTGGGAGAAGCAGTTAGTGGCACCCATAAACCCAGTAGCACCGCGCTGGGGAGGCTTTGGCTGTCCCCTCCCTGTCCCTGCTCCGATGCTGGATGCTTTTCACCTCGACTTCTGGTCTTCCCTTGTCCCCATCCCTTGTCCTTACCCCTTGTCCCTGGCCTCTTGACCCTCATCCTTTGTCCTCAACTCCTGTCCCCTGTCCCTGCCTATAGTCCCCGTCACTGTCCGCTTCCCTTGTCCTTTGTCCCCTGTCCCTTCCTCCAGCCTTGTCGCCGTCCCCTTCCCTCATCACCAATCCTCTGTCCCCTGTTCCTAACTCAGTCCTTGTCCTTGATCCTGCCCGCAGTCCTTAGCCATTCCCTTGCCCCTTGTCCCTGCCTGCAGCCCCCTGTGTCTGTCCCTTTCCCTGTCACTGCCTCTATCACAGTCTCCATCCCTTGTGTCTTAGGCTTTCTCCCTTCTCCTTGTCCCTGGCACTGCCTCTATCCCTATCTCCATCCCTGTCTCTCTTATCCTTTCTTCTTGTCCCTGTCTCTTCCTCCATCCCTGTCCCTCCACGCAGCCTTTTCCCGTGCCTCCATCCTTGTCCCTGTCCCTACCTGCAGTCCCTCAGCCACTTGTCCCTTGTCCTTGTCCCTCGTTCGTCTCCCTGCCCGTAGCCTCTGTCACCGTGTCCATCTCTATCTCCATCCCTTGTCCCTTTTCTCTTGCCTTCTTCCATCCCTGTCCCTTACCACAGTCCCTGCCCGTGTCCCCATCTCTTGCTCACGTCCTTGCCTGTATCCCTGCGTGTATCCCTGTCACTTATCCCTGTCTCCTGTCCTTTTTACCTTGTCCCTGCCTGCAGTCCCGCAGCCACTTGTCCCTGTCCCTTGTCCTTGTCCCTGCTCGCAGCGTCAGTTCCAGACCGTGTCTGTTATCCCGTACCCCTACCCTTGTCCTTGTCCTTATCCTTCTTCCTGTCCGTGTCTCCATCTCTGTCCCTTGTCCGTGTCCCTTGTCCATTGTCCCTGCTTGAATCCCTGTCCCTGACCGGAGCCCTTTCCCTTGTCCCTTCCCTTGTTCCTTGTCCCTTCCCTTGTTCCTTGTCCCTGTCTCCATCTCCTTTTCCTTGCCCCTGTCCCTATCGAAGTCCCTGTCCCTTGTCCCTTATCCCTGTTCCTTGTCCCCTGTACCTGCCTGCAGTCCTGCAGCCACTTGTCCCTGTCCCTTTTCCCTGTCCTTTCCTCCATCCCTGCCCCCTTGCCCCTTATCCCTGTCTCCGTTCTTGTCTCTTATCCCTTGTCCTTGTCCCTGTTGCTGCCTAAATCCCTGTCCCCATCTCCATTCCAGCCCTTGTTCCCTGACCCTTGTTCCTGCCTGCAGCCTCTGTCCCTGTGCCTTGTCTCTTGTTCGTGTCTCTGCCTCCATCCCTGTCTCCATTTCTGTCCCTTGTCCCCTGTCCCTTGTTCCTGTCGCCGCTGCAGTCCCGTAGCCACTTGTCCTTGTTCCTTGTCTCTGCCCTTCTCCCTTATCCCTGTCTGCAGCCCCTGGCTCTGTCTTCGTCCCTGTCTCTTGTCCCTGTCCTCGCTGCAGTCCCGCAGCCACTTGTCCCTGGTCCCTGTTACTGCCTCGATCCCTGTCCTCATCCCCATCTCCATCCCAGCCCTTGTCCCCTTGTCCCTCATCCCTATCCTTTATCCCTGTTCCCCATCCCTCTTCCTGTCTCCTGTCCCCTGCCCGTGTCTCTGCGGTATCCCCGCAGCCCCGTGTCCCCTCCGGGCCCGGTTCAAGGTCAGCCGGGGCCGTGCAGGGGCCGGGCCCCGCTGCGGCGGTTCGGTGCCGGTTACGCAACTCGCCGCAGCCGCAGCCGCAACCGGGGCCAGGCCGGGACCGGGACCGGGGCGGGGAATCCGGGACCCGGGAACGGGGGTGCTCCAGGAGCTACTCCGGGACCGGGGGGCTCTGGGGAACTGCGGAACTGGAGAGCTCCGGGGATGGGGGTGGGTGCTGGGGGGGGGGTTGTTGAGTGGATCTTGAGGAATCTGGGATTGGGGAGACTCAGGTACTGGGGTGGTCTGGGGAGCTTCTGGGAGGGTCCAGGGGGCTGTAGGAGCAGAGGGATACGGGGGGTCTGAGAGGGTTCAGGGGGTTCCAGTACGGGGGGGATGCGGGACGTGGGGAGGGGAGTTCTGAGGGATCCGGTGGATTCCGGGGTGCTCTGGGATGAGCTGCAGAACCGGACAGCTCCAGGGCCAAAAGGGTCCTGGGGTGTCCGGGGGGATCTGATGGTCTCCAGGACCAGCGGGATGAGGGACTTGGGAAGTCCAAGGGGCTCGGGGGCAGGGGGGGCGGAGCGGGGATGAGGATTCAGGGGGATTCAGAGGGATTCGGAAGGATTTGGGGGGTTCCCGGGCTGGGGTCCTCGGGACCTGGGGAAGCACGAGGGATCCCGGGGAGCTCCGAGGGTCTCGGAGCCTCTTCTCGCCCTTGAACTTGGGCTCCTTAAGACAAAAGGCAGGAGCAAAGGGGCTGCTCGGGCTCTTTCGGGTCTATTCGGGTTTATTCGGGTCGGTGTGGGTTTGGTCGGTTCGGCTCTGTTCAGCCTGGATTCGGTTCTGTTCGGGTCCGGTTCTGCTCTACTCGTCCCTGATTTGGCTATACTCGGCTTAAACTCGGTTCTACCCGGTTCTAACCGACCCGGTTCGGTTCTCTTCGCCAAGGTTCGGCTCTCCCCAGATTCTACTCGGCTCTCTTTGGCCTGGTTGTGGTTTTAAGGGACCTAATTCGGTTCTACTCGTTTCTGTTCAGCTCTACTCGGCCCGGTTGCCGTTCTAACGGGCCCGGTTCGGTTCTCTCTGCTTCTACCCGGTTCTCCCCAGCCCCACTCGGCCCCTCTCGGCCCCACAGTAGCAGCGGGCGGCGCAGTGGAATGCGCCGGGCCCCGGTTTCCTTCCCTCCTCCCCCATCTCCATCCCCCGGTTCTCCGCCGCCGGTTCTTACCCTTATCGTGTAACCGGGCCCCAAAATCCGCCCGGGACCGACTGTAGGGAGCATCAAGCCCGGCGGGGAACTCATCGAGCTTCACCTTCTTCACCAGGAACGACCGGGGCATGGTTCCACCGTAGGCTCCACCGCCACAAAGGGACCCCCCCCCTCTCCGTTAACGGGAGATATGGGGGGGGGGGGGGGTGGCAAGCGGTGGTGGTTTAAACCGTGCCTACGGCTTTGTGCGGCGGACGAAGCCGCCCGGCTTCAAACTGGGGCCACCAGTAACCTCCAGCCTCCGCCGTGTTGGGATCGGTGAGGCCGCAGCCAGAGCAGCGGCCACTGGTTAAACCCCCCCCGCCAGCCGGCATCGACCGGTTTAACGCAGGGGGGAGGGGGTGTGGGAGGAGGAGAAGGAAGTGGGGTAGAGGGGTCAGAACCCCCCAAATGAAGGTCCCAGTAGGTTCCGGTGTTGGCTCCTCTGGTTCAGCACCAGGGACGGCGTCTCTGTGCAGCACCGCACCTCCGTTCAGTACCGTGGACAGCGGCTCCTTTCGGCTCTTTCCGGCTCCTTTCGGCTCCTTTCGGCTTCGTTTAAACCCACTCCGGTATCTCCCGGTTCTTCGGTACCGGAGACAGCGGAACAGTTCGGCTATTTTCGGCTTCGTTTGGCTCCGTTCAGTCCCGGTGAAGCCTCGGTAGCTCTCGGTGGCTACTGGTATAGCCACCAGTAGCACCCAGGAGGTCAAGGTATCTCCCGGTAGCTCCCAGTTCTTTAACCTCTGCTTCGTTCAGTCTCCTTCAGCTCCTAGTGCCTTCTGGTGCAGCAGCCGGCAGCTTCCAGTTCTTCAGCACCGGAATCGACGGCTCCGTTCAGACCTCTTCAGCTCCCGGTAACTCCCGGTGGCTCTTGGTGCAGCCTCTAGTAGCTTCCAGTATCTCCCAGCGCAGGTTCAGTGGCTCCAAATACCTCCCGGTAGGTCCCAGCGCAGGTTCAGCGGCTCCCAGTAGCTCCCGGTACCTCCCGGTTCTTCAACCTCGGTAGCAGCGGCTCGGTTCAGCTCCCAGTAGCAGCTCCCAGTCGGGGGCTCCCGGTACAGTCGGGACCGAGGTGGGGGGAGGGGAGCGGCGGCGGATTCCCGATGCCGCCGCCGCTGCGCTCGGGGAGCCCCGAGTGGGAGAGACAGGGGCGGGGGGCGGAGCTTAAAGGAAGAGGGAGGGGCCGAGAGGGGGCGGAGTCTAGACGGGGTGGGGCCAAATAGGGAGGAACCAAATGGGGGGATAGAATCACAGGGAGGGGGAGCCCTGGGAATGGACTGGGATGGGGTGGGGATTGACTGGGAAAGAGTGGAAATAGACTGGAATGGGATGGATTGGGAAGGACTAGGATTAACTGAGGTTGGATTAATTGGGATAGACTGGGATGGACTGGGATGACATGGAGATGGACTGGGATTAACAGGGATGGGGGGAAGATGGACTGGGATGAAATGAGATGAGATTAACTGTGATGGACTGGGATTAACTGGGATGAAT
Organism: Tricholaema leucomelas; assembly: GCA_013400475.1. Taxonomy (NCBI): domain Eukaryota; kingdom Metazoa; phylum Chordata; class Aves; order Piciformes; family Lybiidae; genus Tricholaema lacrymosa; species Tricholaema leucomelas. Next base: position 42,843 of record WAAF01009150.1, on the reverse strand, counting down.
TGCAACGGGAAGGAGGTGGGATGAACTGGGATGAAATGGAGATGGGTTAGGATGAGATGGACTGGGTTGAACTAGGATGGTCTGGGAGGGATCAAGCTAGGCTGGGAGATACTGAGATGGGAAGGAGACACAGACGAACTGCAATGGGAATGGGGTGACCTCGGCTGGGAATGAAGCGGAGCTAGACTGGATTGAACTGGGCTGAGAGGAACTGGAACTGGTCAGTTCCAGTTTGGTGCTAGCACTGGGACAAACTGGGAGCAATGGAAAGCGATGGGAGAGGGACCAGGGTGCAGGTGGTAGCCCTCCCCCCACCCCCCGGGACTCACTGCAATTTGCATATTAATAAGGTTTAATGAGGGGGGAGGGGCAGCTCCAGCTGGGACCCAGGGCCCTCATTAATATGCTAATTGGGCCCACCCACTCCCAGTGCCTAACTGGGAGCTGAGGAGACCAAGCCGGGAGATGAAGTGGCCTAACAGGAGCTGAGGAGGTCCAACTGGGAGCAATGTAACTGGGGCCCTCTTGCACCCTTGATGTGCATCTCCCAGTTAATCTACTCACAACAGTGTGCAATGGCTACTGCTAGCTGATGCTCCCAGTATGCCCACCTCTGTGTGCAGTTAACCCCCACCAGTGTGCCCAACACCCTTGCTGGTGCATCCATCAGTGCTCCCAGTACACCCAGTTAACCCTTGCTGGTGCATCTATCAGTGCTCCCAGTAGACCCTCAGCAGTGCACCCAGTATGGGAAGGGTTAACCCTGCCCAGTGCTCCCCATACAGCTGCTCTCCACCTAGGTGATCCTGAAGGTCACTTCCAACCCAGCCTATCCTCTCATTGTATGATTCCCATGCTGGATGCACTGGTAAGAGCTCACTGGTTGTACTGGGAGCACTGGGCAGTGTTAACCCTTCCCATACCGGGAAGACAAGACATTGATCTCTTCATTCCCCATCCTAGTCCACCCCAGTCCATCCCACCCTAGTTTAACCTATCTTTGTTCCATCCCTCCCGCTCCATCCCATCCCGCTCACTCCACTCCATCCTTATCTCCATCCCCATCTCATTCCAGTTCACCCTAGTCTGTTCCATCCTAGTTCAAACCACCTGCAACCCATCTCAGTCTTAGTCTGTCCCAGTTTCTCCCACCTCAATCCAGCCCCAGCCTATGCCATCCCACCTCAATCTATTCCATCCCAGTTCAGCCCATCCCATCCCATCCCAATTCATCCCCATTCCAAGATCTGTGGAACTGTTTGGGTGGGAAGGGACCTTGAAGACCACCCAGTTCCAGCCCCTCACCCAGGCAGGGACACCTTCCACTGGAGTAGGTTGCTCAAGGCCTCATCCAACTTGGCCTTGAACAGCTCCAGGGAGGTGGCATCAAGGACCTCCCTGTTCCAGTGTCTCACCACCAGCTTCGTCCAGTCTGAAGCCATCACTCCTTCTCCAAGCACTAGAAGCCCTTGTAGAAAGTCCTTCCCCACCTTACCTGGAGTCCCCTCGAGGTTCTGGAAGGCCACCAGAAGGTCTCCCCANCCCCCCCCCCCCCCTGTTTCTTGCACACCTCCCCCGTACCTGGCACAGCCTCAGCTGCAGGCGCCGCAGGTTGGGGCAGGGCGGGGGTGGGGCCGGGACCCCCCCACATCGGGACAGGGACAGGGACTGGAGCTGGGGGCAGCCTGCGGCCAACTTGGCCTTGAACAGCTCCAGGGAGGTGGCATCAAGGACCTCCCTGTTCCAGTGTCTCACCACCAGCTTCGTCCAGTCTGAAGCCATCACTCCTTCTCCAAGCACTAGAAGCCCTTGTAGAAAGTCCTTCCCCACCTTACCTGGAGTCCCCTCGAGGTTCTGGAAGGCCACCAGAAGGTCTCCCCAGAACCTGCTCTTCTCCAGGCTCAACAGCACCAGCTCTCTCAGCCTTCCCCCTAAGGAGGTTCTCCAGCTCTTCATGGCCTTTNGACCCAGCGAGTGTGGAGTGGGAGCCACTTATGGGTCTCAACCTCCACTTATGGCTCCCAGTCCCCTACTTATGGGCCCCACCCCTCCACCTATGGGTCCCTACCCCACACTTAACGGATCCTACCTTCCTTATAGGTGTCCCCCCCACCTCTGGCTGCCAGTCCCTCACTTGACCCCCAGGTGAGGGGTCCCACTCCCCATTTATGTGTCCTGCACTTATGGGTCTAGCCCCCCACCAACGTCTCACCTGCAGCAGGGGCCCCACATGGCTCTTCCACCCCTGCAGCTCAAACTCCCGCAGTAGCCACAACCTTTGGGGGGAAGGTGTCACTTATGGGGCTGCCCCACATCTATGGGGCCAGCCCCACATCTAGGAGGCTGTCTTGCACGCGTTGGGGAGCGTCAAGAAGGTTCCCCCCACCGAATTACAGGGCAGCCCCACAGCACCCACCTGCTCTTCGCCAACTCACAGAAGGGAGCCAGGCTTTTGGGGGGACGCTGTGGGGCTGGTGCCCTCCAAGCATACCCCCCAAGCGAGACCTTTTGCCACAGGTGAGGGTCAGAGGCCACCAGGTTCCACAGGCGACAGACACGGGCAGCCCTAGGTGGGGAAATACGTGGGGCAGCCCCACAGACGTGGGTTTTGATCCATAGGTGTGGGGCTGGACCCGTTAGTGAGACCTTCCCATGATGGACCTACAGTGGTGGCTCCGAGAGGTGACTGCGACACCACCACCTGCCTCACACATGTGGGGCAGCCCCATAGGTGTGGTAAGACTCACAAGAGACCCCCCTCAGGTGAGACTTTCCCACGATGGACACGTTCTGGGGGGACATACAATGCCATCACCCACCGCATACATGGGGGGCAGCCCCACAGGTGTGGGGCAAGACTCACGAGAGACCCCCCTCAGGTGAGACCTTCCCACGATGGACGCACTCTGGGGGTTGGTTACGATGCCATCACCCGCCCCGTACATGGGGGCCAGGCTCACATCTATGGGGCAGCCCCACAAGTGTCCCACCTGCAGAGGATGGGGACAGCCCCATCCTGCCCCACAGCAGCCTGGAAAACGCGGTGCAGGATCTCGGGGGGTAGATGCCTGCCCCACAAGTTCTTCTGCCCCACAGCGCTGGCACCTTCAGCCTCCTCCTGCCGCCGCCTCTTACGCCGTGGGGTGGGACGCGAGGGAGGGAGCTGTGGGGCAGGGAGCTCTTTGTGCCCCGAAGATGGGACCTGTGGGGCTGGAAGCGGAGTTGTGGGGCTGGGAGAGAGGCAGCAGGGCAGGAGGGTCAGAGCCGTGACGCGGGGAGCTGCCCCACATCTGCTCCAGTGAGCTCCGTGCCCGCGGCTGCGCCATCTGCGACCCCAGGCAGCCCCACAGGCCCGTATCGGGCTCGCAGCTCCATCGTAAGCCGCACACGAAGCCGAGGCCCACGGCCAGCCCCCTGCAGCCCCACACTTATGNTCTGCACCTGCTCCAGCAGCTCCATGTCCTTCTTGAGCCATGATGTGCACAGCCCAATGCAGCCCAGTCCCATCCCATGTCTCCCACTCCAGTTCATTCCAGACCAATCCCATCTCATCTCCACTGCATCCTAGCTCATCTCACCCTATCTCATCCCATCCTTCTCCCCCCAATTCATCTCCATTTCAGCTCATCCCTTCCACCCCAGCTAGTCCCATGCCAGCTCCACTCCAGAGCATCCCATCCCCATCCTATCTCTCCCATCCCACTCCTGCTCTATTCCCACCCTTCCCACCCCAGTTCATCCCACTCCAGCTCACCTCAACCTATCCCATTTCATCCTATTCCCACCTCCATTCCAGTCCAACCCATGTCTGCCCCATCCCAGTCTGTCTCAGTCCATCCCAGTCCAACCACCTCCATGCCATCCCAGTCTATCCCCATCTCGTTCCAGTTCTGGTCCCCAGGAAGCTCCCCACTCCAAGCAAGCAGCAGGATTGGCTTAGAAGCTTTACTGGGAGATGCCCCCAAACTGGGAGCCTGAACTAGAGAGGTCCAAACTGGGAAGTACAAAATGTGAGGATCCAAACTGGGAGGTACAAAACTGTGAGGTACAAAACTGAAAGTCTAAACTAAGAGGCACAAACTGGAAAGACCCAAACTGGGAGGTCATGGACCCAAGCAGTGCTGCCAACGGGTCCAGGAACTCCAGGAGGGGTTTTGGAGGGCTTCTGGTCAGGGGTCTACTGGTGGCCATGAGTCTCCTACTGACCATAGCTCTTCTTGTCTCCTTCTGGTCACTGTACATGTCCTGGTCACCATGAAACTCATGGTGGTCATGGGCCTCCTGGGCACCGTGGACCTCCTGGTGGTCATGGGTCTCTTGGGACCATGGAGCTTGTGGTGGCAATGAGTCTCCTGGTCACTGTGGATCTCCTACTGGCCACACATCTCCTATTGGCTATGGAGCTCCTGGTCAGCATAGATCTCCAGGTGGCCATCCAGCTCTTGGTCACCATGGGCTCATCGATTTCTCGGTCACCATGCAAATCATGGTGACATGAGGCTCCTACTGGCCTTGAGGTTGCTGGTCACCAGAGATCTCTTGGTGGCCATGGTTCTCCTGGTGTCTGTTGCTCTCCTGGTCACTATGACAGTTTCCAGCCAGCACTTCCAGGCACCTGGTCACCTCCTCGCGCCCTCGATGTGCCCTCTTGGTGCCCCTGGGCAACCGGCGACATGATGACAGGTTGAGGTAGGACAGGCCCGGGCAGGTAGCCAGAAGGACACTGGTGGGAAGGTGCCATCTCGTGATGGTCATATCCTCATGGTGGTCATGACAGCGTGGTGGCCATCACCTTGTGGTGGCCACCTCATGGGCTGACCTCACGGTGGTGGTCACCTTATGGCAGTCATCACCTCATGGTACCACCTCTCAACCTCAACCCTACCCCAAACCCTCACCTGAGAGCTTCAGCAGTGACCTTGGTGCCGGCCAAGTTAAGGGACCTCAATGGGGTGTTGTGGCTGAAGGTGGCCATGGCCTGGGCCAGGTCTCCGGGCTCGAAGTCGCGTCTGGCCAGGTCCAGCTCCTGCAAACTCCGACGCCACTTCCGGGCCAGCCCAGCGCTGCCCTCGGCCAATCGTGGGACGCGCTCGGAGCCGCAGGGCAGCCCCAGGTAGAGCCGCTCCAGCTCTGCGGGGACACCACCGGTGGGACCAGGGCAGTGCAGCGTGTGGGCAGCACAGGGTCAACACACGGCCAACAAGTCAAGAATGACCAAGACAAGACACAGTCAAATGAGCAGGACGTGGCCAAGTAATCAGCAAGGCCAAGATATGGCCAAGGAGCCAAGACACGACCAGAAAGATAAGAAGTTACCGAGAGACAGGACCAAGAAGGACAGACATGACCAGGACGAGACCAAGGCTTGGCTAACAAGGTAAGGCCTAGTCAAGACATAACCAAGATGTGATGAAGATACATCAGCAAGAGAAAGCATGACCAGCGGATGACTAAGGGGTCAAGACATGTCCAAGAACACACAACATCACCAAGAGGTGACCGAGAAGACAGAGATGTGACCAAGCTATGGCCAAGACATGACCAAGAATGCAAAACATGGCCAAGACATGGCCAACAAGCCAAGACATCACCAAGACAACGTCAAGGACACAAAACATGACAGACACAACCAAGACTTGGCCAAGAACACAAGAGAAGACCAAAACAGGACCAAGACTTGGCCAACAAGGCAAGAAATGATCAAGACATGGCCAAGAAAATACAACATGGCCAAGACATGCCCAAGAAGCCAGGATATGGCCAAGACATGCCCAAACCATGTCCAACAACCCATGCCCACCACATCCTGAGCCAGTTTGCCTCCATCCCACCGTAGTGGTCCCCATGCTGATGTGGGGCTAGATTCTCACCATGGCAGGGCAGGTCCAGCAGCCCCCGGGGGGTGACACGGGCACAGCCCCGCAGGTCCAGCAGCCGCAGCTGGGGGGACCTGTGGAGGAGCCTCCACAGCAGGAGGTCCCCAACACCAGAGCCACCCCCAGGGCTGGCCAGGGACAACTCCAGCAGGTGTGGGAAGCCACCAGAGATGCCACCAGCACCACCACCAGAGGAAGCAACACCAGCAGGGGCCTGGCGGCAGGGGCGAGGGTCCAAGGTGACGTTGAGGAGGCGGAGAACCTAGGGGACAGATGAAGAAGGAGGTGACAAAGAGGATGAAGAGGTGACAATTTTGGGGAGGGCAGAAGGCAGGGGCACAATTTTTGGGGGGCGGCGACACAAGGTGGGCTCAGGGACAATTAGGGGACACTGGGAACGCTTCTGGGGTGAGGTAGCAAGGGGTGTCACTTCGGTGTCACCTTCAGCTGGGGACAAGGTGGAGGGACACAGAGGCAGCAGTTTTGGTTGGGGGGGGTTGTGCACAATTTTCTGGGGGAGGGGATGTCCAGAGGATGTCACTTTGGTGCCACCTTCAGTTGGAGACAAGGCAGGGAAGAGAGTGGGGGGGACGTTTTGGGGACAATTTGGTTGGGGGGGGGAGGGATAATTTAGGGGAGAGATAAACAAATTCGGGAGCGGGAGGGACACAAGGAGGAGTTGGGGACAATAGCGGGGCTCAGGGAGGTCATTTTGGTGTCACCTTGAGTTGGGGACAGGCTCCCTGCAGCCCCTCCACCGGCAGCAGCAGGGGGGGGCCCAGGCCACTGTCCCCCCCCGACCCAGTGTCCAGCTCCAGGAGCTGCAGCTGCGGGCAGAGACCCCCCTTGGGGGGGCCCAGACATATAAGTGTGGGGCTGGGACCCACTTATGGATCCTGCCCCAAAAGTTATGGGTCCCACCCCTCAACTCACGGCCAGTGCAGGTAGAATGGGGGGGGCCCATCGAGGGTCACAGCTCAGGAGCAGCTCTTGGAGGGGGGGACCCAGGGGAGTCAGGAAAGGAAGGAGCGGGGCAGGGTCCAGCTGGAATGAGAGAGACCCCCCCCAGTTAATTATTGATTAATAAAGATTAATTGACTAAGGGCAGAGTTAATTAACTGAGTAATTTATGGAGACTTTAAACAGTGGCGGGGGGGATTAAAAGCAGGAGGGGGTTACATTTTTTGCCCCCCCCCCAATATCCCCCTCCCATGTCTCCCCATTTATTTTGCCCCANTGGAGCTGGGGGCAGCCTGCGGAGACAGCCTGGGGCGAGGGGCAGGACCCAGCGAGTGTGGAGTGGGAGCCACTTATGGGTCTCAACCTCCACTTATGGCTCCCAGTCCCCTACTTATGGGCCCCACCCCTCCACCTATGGGTCCCTACCCCACACTTAACGGATCCTACCTTCCTTATAGGTGTCCCCCCCACCTCTGGCTGCCAGTCCCTCACTTGACCCCCAGGTGAGGGGTCCCACTCCCCATTTATGTGTCCTGCACTTATGGGTCTAGCCCCCCACCAACGTCTCACCTGCAGCAGGGGCCCCACATGGCTCTTCCACCCCTGCAGCTCAAACTCCCGCAGTAGCCACAACCTTTGGGGGGAAGGTGTCACTTATGGGGCTGCCCCACATCTATGGGGCCAGCCCCACATCTAGGAGGCTGTCTTGCACGCGTTGGGGAGCGTCAAGAAGGTTCCCCCCACCGAATTACAGGGCAGCCCCACAGCACCCACCTGCTCTTCGCCAACTCACAGAAGGGAGCCAGGCTTTTGGGGGGACGCTGTGGGGCTGGTGCCCTCCAAGCATACCCCCCAAGCGAGACCTTTTGCCACAGGTGAGGGTCAGAGGCCACCAGGTTCCACAGGCGACAGACACGGGCAGCCCTAGGTGGGGAAATACGTGGGGCAGCCCCACAGACGTGGGTTTTGATCCATAGGTGTGGGGCTGGACCCGTTAGTGAGACCTTCCCATGATGGACCTACAGTGGTGGCTCCGAGAGGTGACTGCGACACCACCACCTGCCTCACACATGTGGGGCAGCCCCATAGGTGTGGTAAGACTCACAAGAGACCCCCCTCAGGTGAGACTTTCCCACGATGGACACGTTCTGGGGGGACATACAATGCCATCACCCACCGCATACATGGGGGGCAGCCCCACAGGTGTGGGGCAAGACTCACGAGAGACCCCCCTCAGGTGAGACCTTCCCACGATGGACGCACTCTGGGGGTTGGTTACGATGCCATCACCCGCCCCGTACATGGGGGCCAGGCTCACATCTATGGGGCAGCCCCACAAGTGTCCCACCTGCAGAGGATGGGGACAGCCCCATCCTGCCCCACAGCAGCCTGGAAAACGCGGTGCAGGATCTCGGGGGGTAGATGCCTGCCCCACAAGTTCTTCTGCCCCACAGCGCTGGCACCTTCAGCCTCCTCCTGCCGCCGCCTCTTACGCCGTGGGGTGGGACGCGAGGGAGGGAGCTGTGGGGCAGGGAGCTCTTTGTGCCCCGAAGATGGGACCTGTGGGGCTGGAAGCGGAGTTGTGGGGCTGGGAGAGAGGCAGCAGGGCAGGAGGGTCAGAGCCGTGACGCGGGGAGCTGCCCCACATCTGCTCCAGTGAGCTCCGTGCCCGCGGCTGCGCCATCTGCGACCCCAGGCAGCCCCACAGGCCCGTATCGGGCTCGCAGCTCCATCGTAAGCCGCACACGAAGCCGAGGCCCACGGCCAGCCCCCTGCAGCCCCACACTTATGGGGTCCCCCCCCCGGTAACCTCCCCCCCTCTGCCCCTCCTCTCCTCCCCTCCCCTCCCCGCCCGTCTCTGACGCACTTCCGGCACCCGCACGCTCACCTCCCGGCCGCCGCCATCTTGCCCAGGGGGCGAGGCCCAGCAGCAGAAGGGGCGGAGAAAGGGGCACGAGATGCACGACGGCCCCGCCCCTCCCGCGTATGGCTCCGCCCCCTCTGCCCACCCGCGCTCGCAGCCAATCAGAGTCCAGCAGAGGTGTGGTTTGGATCCACCGCGCCCACCAATGCGAATGGACCAATCAAAGGAGAGCGGGGCGGGGCTCAAGGTCCCCATTCGGGACCCGGCGGAAAGAGCCGAGGCCATGGGGCTGCGCCGGGCGGTGAGGGGGGGGCGGCTTTCTTGGGACCCTGCGACCCACCCCCAGAATGGGACCCCCCTAGGGACCGAGACCCCATTCCCCCGGGACCCCTCCCTGGGCTGGGACCCCCACCAGGACCCCCCAAAACTTCCCGGGACCCCCCCAATGCTCCTCCCCCTGGGATCCCCTTTGGCCACGCCCCCTCTAGAACCCTCCTCGGGACCCTCCCCAACTTGGGACCCCCACCCAGGGACCGGACTCCCTCTGGGACCCTCCTCTAGGGCTGGGACTCTCCTCAGGACACCCCAAAACTTCCCGGGAACCCCCAAAACTTCTCCCCCTGCGACCTTCCTGGACATGCCCCTCTGGCATTCCCGCCCAAGGACCAAGGGACCCCCCGGGACCCCCCACCCAAATTTGGAACTCCCCCCGGTACCCCCTGTCCCACTTCTCCCAGGACCCCTAAAACTTGACGGGAACCTTCCACGGCTCCACTCCATGAGAACCCCCCCCATGACCACGGCTCCTCTGGGCCCCCCCACATGTCACACACCCTCCCCCCATCAAATTTGGACCCCTCTTCCCGGGACCGAGACTCTTTCCCGGGAGCATCCAGGGCTGGGAACCCCTCGGTGACTCTCCTCACAACCCCCCAAACTTCCCAGCTCTAGCCGGTGGGATCCTGGCGGACTCCTCCCCCAGATCGCCCCTCCCGGCCCGCAGGACCGAGACCCCATCCCCGGGCTGTGCTTGACCCATTGACTCCCCCCTCAAACCTCCCTTCGGGACCCCTGGCATCGACTCCCCTGAGCAACCCCCCATGCCCCCCCAGTAGGGGACCCAGCACCCCCTGGCTGTGGGCACACAACTCCCCCCCTAGATACCCTCAGGACCCTGCCCTCTGACCCCCTTTGGCTCCTCCCCTTCTGACGTCATGACCTCATTGGCTCCCTCAATCCTCTTGGCCCCACCCCCAGGACCCCGTTGACTCCACCCCCTGAATGACCCTGCCACCTGAATGACCCCGCCCCTACATCCTTATTGGCCATGACCCTTGGTAACCCCACCCCTTGGCTCCCCATTGACTCCACCCCCTCTCTGGCTTGGCCTCCTGGATCCCCATTGGCCACAGCCTTCAGTTGCTCCGCCCCTTAATGGCTCCACCCTCTCAATCCCAATGGCTATGACCCTTAATAATCCCACCCCCAGATCCCTATTGGCCCCACTGCCCCATGGGTCCACCCCAGCACATGACCTCCCTTGACCCCACCCTTCTTGGCCCCACCCCCCCAACCTCATGACCCTCTGTATCCTCCCCCTTCTGTTAGCCACGCCCCTTTCATTTTAGCTCCGCCCTCAGTGCCCAATCCGGGGAGGGAGGATGGGGGGGTTAGGACCCCACGCGGCACTTGACCCCCAAGTGCATTCCAATCCCACCAACCCCCACAGATCCAGTTCTGCCGCTGCCCCCCCCAGCTGTGGAGACCCCCTGGGAGGAGACCCCGGTGATGTGGGGCTGGAGCTGTGGGGCTGGGAAAGGATCTATGGGGCTGAATCTGGGGGCTTGGGAGGGGTCTGTGGGGCTGGGAAGGAATCAGTGGGGATGGATCTATGTGGCTAAGTGGGAATCTATGAGGCTGGGGAGGGACCTATAGGGCTGGATCTATGGGGCTTGGGGGGTATCAGTGAGGCTGGAACCTATAGGGCTGGGGGGAATCTATGGGTCTGGGGAGGGATCTATAGGGCTGGATCTGTGGGGCTTGGGGGGTACCAGTGAGGCTGGAGCTATGGGGCTGGAGGGAAAGCTCTGGAGGGTTCTATGGGTCCCAGGAGGGGATTCTTTGGGGCAGAGGGTGGGATGTGGGGCAATATGTGGGGCAGAGAGTGCCTCTGTGGTTCCCAACCTTCTCCCCTTTCTACCCCACAGGAGGCCAGTCGCGGGGCTGGTGCGCCCCACATTTGTGGGGCTGGGGTTGGGGCTGCCCCTGGCCGGGGGCTGGATCCTGACGATGGAGAGCCCTGAGAGCCGGCGGCTGCGGCTGCTGCTGGAGGGGGCTGGGCGCTTCCTCAGGTGCGGGGCTGGCCGCGGGGCAGGCTGTGGGGCACGGTAGAGAGCAGACATGGGGGGATGAGGGGCAGGAGTGCGGTGACACAGGGCACGCCGTGGGGCAGCTGTGTGATTCTGTGGGGCTGGATGTGATTACGGTGGGCTGTGGGAGGCAGGTGTGGGTGATGTGGGGCTGCATGTGGGGCAGGCATGGCTGATGTGGGGCAGGGTGTGGGAGACAGGTGTGGGTGATGTGGGGCAGGTTTGGGGTGATGTGGGGCTGCACGTGGGGCAGGGTGTGGGGTGATGTGGGGTGGCTGTGGGTCTCTCTGGGTCCTACAGTGGGGCTGAGCCCCCTAAGTGCCCCTGCAGGTCCTTGGCCGTGGGGCTGCAGATCTCCCTGGACTATTGGTGGACGCTGAACGTGGAGCTGCGAGGGGTCGATGAGGTGGGGACCTGTGGGGCAGGGGTCACTTGTGGGGCTGGAGACACCTGAGGTGCTTGGTGGCCTCCTGAAGGCCTCCTGGACCACTGGAGGGCTTTGAGGAACCTTCTCTTGAGGATCTTGGTGACCTCGTGAGCGTTCTGGTGCCCACCTGAGGACCTTGGTGACCTCTCGAGGACTTGTGTGGCCACTCAATGGTCTGGGTGACCAGTGAGGATCTTGGTGGCCATTGAAGGTTTCCATGACCTGCTGAGGACCTTGTTGATGTCATCTGGATCTTGGTGACCACTTGAGAGCCTTGGTGGCCGCTTTGTGCCTCAAGGACTGTTGAGGAGCTTGCTGATTTCATGAGGGTCTCAATGACCACTTGAGAGCCTCTTTGGCCACTGAGGGTCTTGTTGACCTCTTGAAGATCTTGGTGACCTTTTGAGGGTCTCAATGACCTCAAGAAGTTCATTGGTCACTGAGGGTCTCGCTGGCCTCTCAATGGCTTCGGGGACCTCTTGAGGACCTTGGTGGCCATTGAGGTTCTTGATGGTCATTGAGGTGCCCAGCAGCCACCTGGGGGCTTCATTGGCCACTCGAGGGCTTCACTGAGCTCTTGCCACTGTTGGTGGCCAGTGGTGACCTCCGTGGGCGCCGCTGACCCCACGTCCCCGCCGTTAGGAGAGCGCAGCCTTTGCGGCCACCATGTCGCGGTGCCACCGGCGCGGGGCCGAGCGGCTGCTGATGGGGGCCCTGCGCAACGGAGGCCTCTACATCAAGCTGGGCCAAGGGCTCTGCTCCTTCGGCCACATCCTGCCACCGGAGTATGGGGACATCCTGCAGAGCCTGGAGGACAAGGCCCTGCGCCAGGAGCACAGCGAGGTGAGGGCGCAACAGGGGCCTGGGGACGACAGGGATGGGGGGATGGGCACCTCCAGATCCTGAACCGCCTCTGTCTTCCTCCTGCTCTTCTGCCCCTCCTGCTCTTCACCAGCTTCTTCATGGTCCTCATCTTCCTCATGGCTCCCACGTGCTTCACCTTCCTCCTGTTCTTCCTGTCCCTCGTTATGTTCCTCGTGTCCCTCATGTTCTTCCTGATGTCCTTCACGTTCCTTGTGATGTTCCTCGTGATGTCCCTCATGATGTCCCTCGTGTTCCTTGTGATGTCTCTCATGTTCTTCCTGTTCCTCCTGTTGTCCCTCGTGTTCCCTGTGATGCCCCTCATGTTCTTTGTGATGTTCCTCATGATGTCCCTCATGTCCATGGTGTTCTCTCACATTCCTTGAGATGTTCCTCGTGTTCTTCATGCCTCTCACGCTCCTCATGTTCTTGATGTTCTTTACGTTGTTCTCCATGTCCCTCGTGTTTCTTGTGTTCTTTGTCTTCTTCATGATGTTGTCATTGTCCCCATGGCCCTCATGTCCTTCAAGATGTCCTCATGGTGTCTCTTGTGTCCTCTGTGTTCCTCATGTTTTCCATTGTCCCCCAATGTCCCTCATGATGTCCTTGTGTTCTCAGATGTTCCCATGATGTCTCAATGTCTTTCATGTCTCCATGATGTCCTCATGTCTCCATGGTGTTACCAGCTTGCCCCTCTGTTCCTGGAGGACTCTCAGACCACCTTGTCCCCATGGGTGTCCCCACATCCTCCATGATGTCCAACCATCCTCCCTGTCCTCAATGTCTTTGATGTCCCCATGATGTGCCCATGATGTCCCAGGTTGACCGCCTGTTCCTGGAGGACTTCCAGACCACCCCAGCTGGACTCTTCCAACACTTTGACTACCAACCCTTGGCTGCTGCCAGCCTGGCCCAGGTCCATCGGGCCACCCTCCCTGATGGCACCCCGGTGGCTGTCAAGGTAGGACCTGGGGAGGGGGGCACACACCATGTCCCTTGTCCCCTGGGGACATCGAGGGCATCCCCCCCTTGGACACTGCAACCTCAGAGATCCCCTTTGGAACCCCTCTGAGATCCTTCAAGGTCCAGGTTTTTCAGGGTCAAGCTCACCAGTAGGCCCCACCACAGCCATCAAGGTGGCACTGGGGGGCACAGTCCCTTGGAGACCCCCACCTTGGGCCATCCCAACCTCAAAGACTCCCCCTTGGAACTCCTCCGAGGTCCCTCATGGTTCAGGTTGCTCAGGGTCTCATCCCAGTAAGTCCCCAGATACTCTTCTGGGGGACCCCCCCACACTTCCCAGTAACCTCCCAGTAACCCCTCTGTGACCTCCCAGTCCCTCCCAGCCCCTCCCAGACCTCCTCTCAGTCCCCCCCAGTGGCTCTCAGTCCCCTCCCAGCCCCTCCCGAACCTCCTCTCAGTCCCTCCCAGCCTGTCCCAGTCTCTTCCCAGTCCCCCCTCAATCCCTCCCAGTCCCCGGCAGTGGCTGCCCCTGGATGCCAGTCCCTAGCAGCGGCTCCGGGTCCTCTCCAAACGTCCCAGTGGCTGGCAGCGCCCTCCCGGCGCGCCGCAAGGCTGCTCCGGTGAGTGCCGGCGGTGCCGCAGGTGCAGTACCTGGACCTCCGGGAGCGCTTCCACGGGGACATCCGGACGCTGGAGCTGCTGCTGCGCCTGGTGGGGGCTCTGCACCCTGCCTTCGGCCTGGGATGGGTGCTGCAGGTGACAGTGGGCACAGGGCGCGCCCCGACACGCCCTGGCACCTCCCTGGCACCCCCTCTCATCTCCCGCCACCTTCTGCCCTCCCCACCCCTGCTGCAGGTGGCACCCATGGGTGACAAGGAGACACTCTGACCCTGTCCTGCTCCTGTCATCCTCTGTGACCTCTTCGCCACCCTCTATCTCCTGTCACCTCTTTGTCACCTCCTTTTACCCCCTTCTCACCTCCTGTCACCTTTTTCCTCCATGTTGGGTGCTGCAGGTGGCACCCGTGTGTGACAGGGGGACATCCTGACCGTGTCACCCTCTTGTCACATGTCCTCTTCTGGTCACCCTGGGTCACCTCCTTGCCACTTTCACGCTCTATCCCCCTCTGTCACCCCTTTGTCACCCACTTATCACCTTCCTTTGCTCCTTTCTCACCTCTTTGTCACTCTCTTGTCACCTCCTGTCACCCTTTTCTGCTATGCTGGATGCTGCAGGTGGCTCCTATGGGTGACAGGGACCTTGTCCCCTCCTTGTCCTCCCCTTGTCACCTTCTGTCACCTCCTTGCCCTGTGCTGGGTGCTGCAGGTGGCTCCCCCTGGTGCCAAGGGCCCCCGCGAGGCTGTCCCCTGCTGTCCCCCGCAGGAGCTGAAGGGGACCCTGGCACAGGAGCTGGACTTCGAGCAGGAGGGGCTGAACGCCGAGCGCTGTGCCAGGGATCTCAGCCACTGCCACTTCCTGGTGGTGCCACGTGTCCACTGGGACAGGAGCAGCAAGGTGGGCACCGGGGGCAGGCACTGGGAGAGGCTGGCAGTGACTGGGAGGCACTGGGGGACATAGACTGGGGACAAGGCTGGCAGGGACAGTGGGGACAGGGACATGGTGGTGCCATGGGTGTGCTGGGGCAGGAACAGTAAGGTGGGCACTGAGCACTGGGATAGACTGAGAGAGGCTGGCAGTGCCTGGGGGACACTGAGGACGTGGGCAAGGGATGAGGCTGGCAGGGACAGTAGGGACAGGGACATGGCAGTGCCACACATCTACTGAGACAGGAGCAGCAAAGTGGGCACTGGGGCAAGCACTGGGACAGACTGGGAGAGGCTGGCAGTGCCTGGGAGGCACTGGGGAGAGGCTGAGAGAGACTGGGAGGCACTGGGGGACATAAGGGGACATGGACAAGGGACAAGGCTGGTAGGGGACAGTGGGGACAGGGACACGGTGGTGTCAGAGGTGTGCCAGGACTGGAGCAGCAAGGTGGGCACTGGGAGAGACTGGGAGGCCGTTAGCCCCAGTATGCCAAATGTCCTCTCGATGTCCCCTTTGTCCCCTTGATGTCCTCGTGTCGCCTGGCTGTCCCCAGCGGGTGCTGACGTCGGATTTCTGCGAGGGCTGCAAGATCACCAACGTGGAGGGGATCCGGCAGCAGGGGCTGCGCCTGCAGGACGTCAGCCACACACTAGGGGGCGCCCCAAGGGCTTTGGGGGGTCCCGAAGGGGCTGGGAAGGGGTCCCAGTGGCTTTGGGGGGGTCCTGAGGTGTCTTGGGGGGTCCCAGTGGCTTTGAGGGGAGTCCTGAGTGGGCTGGGAAGGAGGTCCCAGTGGCTTTGGGGGGTCCTGAGTGGGCTGGGAAGGGGTCCCAGTGGCTTTGGGAGGGCCATGAGGACNGGGGAAGTGTCTGAGGAGTTTGGGAGGTGTCTGGAATAATTTGGGGGGAGCCAAAGGGGTCTTAAATAATTTGGGGAGGGTCTCAAAGGGAGTGGGATGTGAGGGTGTGGTTGTCCAGAGAGGTGTTAAATAATTTGGGGGTGTCCAGAGGGGTGGTCTTGAATAATGGGGGGGGTCCCAGCCCCGTTCTTGGTGCCCCCCCCAGGCTGCAGACAAACTGATCCGGGTCTTCGCTGAGCAGATCTTCTACACTGGCTTCATCCATGCCGACCCCCACCCCGGGAATGGTACTTCTGGGGGGGCCAAGATAAAGGGGGCATCCCCCTAAAAATGGAGGGGGGGGTCCCTGAAGTGCTTTAACTCTGCCCCCGCCCCCAGTGCTGGTGCGAAGAGGCCCTGATGGCAAAGCCCAGCTGGTGCTGCTGGACCACGGCTTGTACGAGGAGCTGAGCGAGAGGTGGGGGCGGCCGAAAAATGGGGAGGGGGCCCCAAAAATGGGGCGAGGGGTCCTCAAAATGGGGGATGGATNGCGGGGGTGGGGGGAGTGGAATTGGGAGGGGTCCCCTGGGGGATAGGGAGATCTTCTGGGGGTGGACTTCTGGGGGGGTGGTTTTAAGGGAGGGGTCCTTTTGGGTGGGGGGTGTTGTGGGGAGCCTTCGGGGGCTCTTCTGGGGAGGTGTGACCCATGTTCCCCCCCAGGGACCGCCTGTCCCTGTGCCAGCTCTGGAGAGCCATCGTCCTGCGTGACCACAAAGCCATGAGGCAGCGCTCGGCCGAGCTGGGGGTCAAGGGTGAGGAACCCCCCATGACCTTCCTCCTCTCCTTCAGCTCCTCCTTAAGCTTCACCCTCACCTTTAGCTTCATCCTCACCTTCATCTTCTTCATCATCTTCATCTTCACCTTTTCACCTTCATCTTCATCATTGTCTTCACCTTAATTTTCACCTTCACCTTCCACTTCATCTTCAGCTTCCTCCTGGCCCTGATGACTCCAGCTTGACCTTCAGCCCCTCCTCGATGTGCTACAAGCACAAACCTTGACCCCTTGAGGCTCTACACTCCCTGACCTTCCTCCTAGTGGTGCTGTGGTCTCCATTGAGGTTCTCCAATCCTTGACCTTGACCCTGTGTGTTACTACAGCCCCCAGCTGTGACCTCCTGGGCTGCCATGGCCTCCCTCAATGTTCTCCAGCCCTCAACCTTGCCCCTTGGGGTGCCTCACCCCAAAGCTTGATGCCTTGAGGTTCTCCAACCCTTGACCTTCATCCTCGAGGTGCTACAACCCCTGACCCCAATCTCTGGGATGCTGCAGCCCTTGACTTTGATGCTTGGGTGGTGTGACTTCAATCAAGGTTCTCTACTTCTCAATCTTGACCTTCTTCCTCACCCCAAACCTTGATCCCTTGAGGTTCTCCAAACCTTGACCTTCATCCTCAAGGAGCTGTGGTCTTCATCAATGTTCTGCAGCCTCCATCAATGCTCTGAAGCCCTCAACCTTGGCTCTTGAGGAGCTTCATCCCAAACCTTGATCCTTTGGGTTGCTACAATCTCCAGCCTTGACCCTTTGGTGTGCTGCAGTCTCCATTAAGGTTCTCCAACCCTTTACCTTCACATTTGAGGTGCTACAACCCTTGACCTTATTCCTTCTACTGAGGTTCTCCAACCCCTTAATCTTAACCTTTGAGGTGCTACCACCCTTGACCTTGATTCTTGAGGTGCTTCAGCCCAAACCTTGACCCCTTGGGGTTTTCCAACCACTGAGCTTCATCTTTGAGGTACTAAGCCTCTTGCTGTTCATCCTTGAGGTGCTTCAACACCCAACCTTGACCCTTTGGTGTGCCATGGCCTCCACCAAGATTCTCCAGCCCTCCACCTTGACCCTTTGGTGTGCCATGGCCTCCACCAAGATTCTCCAGTCCTCCACCTTGACCCTTTGGTGTGCCATGGCCTCCACCAAGATTCTCCAGCCCTCAGCCTTGACCCCTTGAGGCGCTTCAGCCCTTTCCTTCTCCCCCAGCAGACTACTTCCTGTTCTGCGAGATCCTGTTGCAGCGGCCGCTGGGGCCCGGCCCCTGGACCCTGGCCAATGTGTTGACACGGGCAGAGAGGGACTACATGCAGGAGATGGTGGCCCAGCGCTTCGAGAAGGTGGTGGAGATCCTGAGAGCCCTGCCCCGGCCCATGCTCCTGGTCTTCCGCAACCTCAACACAGTGAGGAGCATCAACGCGGCCCTGGGGGCGCCTGTGGACCGCTACTTCCTGATGGCCAAGAGGTGAGCGCCATGGTGGGAGGCAGAAGGCTGCAGTGGGGGTGGCTCTGGGCCCATGGGGTGGTGGGAGGGAGGAGAGATGAGGTCATGGAAGCATCAAGCGATGGGGTGGTGGAACCCTGAGGGCATGGAGCCATGAGAGCAGGGAGCTATGGGATGATGGGATCATGGAGGCATGGAGCCATGAGATGATGTGATTGAGATCATGGAGGCATGGAATGATGGGACTGAGGAACCATGAGAGCATGGAGTCATGGAACTATGAAATGATGGGATCACGAGATCACGGAGCCATGAGAGGATGTGATTGAGATCATGGAGGCATGGAATGATGGAACCAAGGACCCATGAGAGCATGGAGTCATGGGACTATGAAACCATAGGATCATGGAGTTGTGAGGTCATGTAACCATGGAAGCATGAGGTCATGGTACTCTGGAATCGTGAGGTGGTGGAACCATGGTTTCAGGGAAGCATGGAGTGATGGAAACATGAGACCATGGAACCATCAAATTGTGAAGCATGGGATCTTGGAATGATGGAACTATGGGATCAGTCATGAAGCCATGGAATGCTGGGACCAAGGAACCAGATCATGGAACCACAAAATCATGGAAGCTTGGGAAGATGAGATCATGGGTCCATGGGATGATGGAACCATAAAATCATGGATCCATGGAATCATGGGTTGATGCACCCACAGGGTCCTCCAGCCTTAACTTGGTGTCACCTCTAAAGTGCCCAAGGGTTCCTGGATCTCCTGAAGCTGTGGGGTGGGAGCTGTGAGGCTTTGTGGTGTCCCCAGAGCTGTGTCCCACCAGTGCCTGGTTCTGTCCCACCAGTGCTGTGAGGAGCTGGAGCAGGTTGACTGGGGAGAAGGTGACTGGGATCCGTGGGAGCAGCCTCTTCTGCTGGCTCCGGGTGACCTGGGAGAGCCTCAAGTTCGAGGTGGCCCTAAGGTGAGGGACAAGAGGTGGTGATGATGATGATGATGGTGGGGACATGGGGATGAGGGGTGATGATGATGGTTCAAGGTGGCCCAGGAGAGCCTCAGATTCAAGGTGGCTCAAAGGTAAGGGATGGAGTTGATGATGATGGTGGTGGAGACTTTGGGATAGGGAGAAGATAATGATGATGACAGAGAGTGATGATGACAGAGTAATGATGATGATGAAGTGATGACAATGACCAAGATAAGGGTCATGATGATGGGGATGATGGTGATGACAATGAGCATGAGGGTAATGATATGAGGGGGATGGGGATGATGAGGAAGATGTCGAAGGTGAGGGTGCTGATGAGATGATGATGAGGAGGATGCTGCTGCTGAAGATGAGATGACGAGGAGTATGCTGACAGCTGATGCTCGGTGATGCCAATGCCCATACCAGTGGTGGGGCCCGAGCGTGGGGAGGTGCTGATGATGGGGTGATGAAGCTGAAGGTGATGAAGCTGAAGCCCTGTCTGTACCCCCACCCAGGCTGGACTCACTGTCCCTGAAGGTCACCAGGTCCCTCCTGCGGTTCCTCTCCTCCTGGGGGCTGCTGCCCCACAGCGAGCAGCTTCAGCCCCTCCTGCAGGGCTAGCTGGGGACCCACGGCCTGCCCCACAGCTGACCTCTGCCCCACGACTGCCTACAACCACCTCTTGCCCCACAGCTGACCCCTGCCCCATACCCACCTCCTGCCCCACAACTATCCCCAGACCCCCAAATAAACCCCCCCAAAAAGTTACAGCTCCAGGGGGAGATTTTTCCTCTTTCTTTATAAACTTGGGGGGCATTTGTGGGGCACATAAAAGAAGTTGGGGGGCACTTGTGGGGCACATAAAAGGGGCTGGGGGGCACTTGTGGGGCCCCCTCAGAAGTGAGCTGTCACTCGGTCGATCTCCAACAGGTCCTCGAGGATCTGGGGAGAGGAAAAGAAGGGTCAAGCTGTGGGGGGGATGTGTGGACATGGAGCTATGGGGCACATCCTGGCCCCACACATCCCTGCCCAAGTCCATCCCAGCTTCCTTGGCCAATTCCATGATGCTCACCTCAAGGTGTCCTCAGCTCTGCCCTGCCCCACATCTCCCAGCCCCACATCCCACAGCCAAGTCCATCCCAACCTCCTCGGCCATCTCCATGACACCCACCCCAAGCTGTCCTCAGCCCTGCACCACACTTCCCTGCCTGCCCCACACCTTCCAGTCCCCATAAGATCCCCAGGTCTATCCCAACCTCCTCAGCCATCTCCATAACACCCACCCCAAGCTGTCCTCAACCCTGCCCCACTGCTGGCAGCCCCACGTACAATGTCGGGGGTGGTGCCGATCTTCTTGGCCAGCTCTCCCCTCTCCATGGTGCTGAGGTAGAGGAACCTGCTCAGCAGCTCCCCGTCCAGCACGTTCCTCACCGCGTTCTGCAGCGTGCGGCGCTCTGCGTGCAGCAGCCTGCGGGCACCACACACACCGCTGGGCTGGCAGCTGGAGCCGCGGGGTCGCACACAGAGCTGGGGGGTGGGACACGGGGATGTGGGGCAGGACCCATGGATATGGGGTGGGATATGGGGCAGGAGCTGCAGCTATGGGGTAGGGGGCAGAAAAAGGGGGCCAGAGAAGTGGGACAGGACTCAGAAATGTGGGGTGGCTCCCAGAGATATGGGGCAGGAGCAGTAGGAACGCGGCAGGAACCATGGCTCTGGGGTAGGACCCACAGATACGGGGCAGGAGCAGTGGGAATGGGAACAGGAGCCACAGCTGCGAGGCAGGAGATGAGGCCCAGGGCTGTGAGGTGGACCCCTGGGACCTGGGGCAGGAGCTACAAAGAGGAAGGCAGGGAGGTGGTGAGGGGCGGCCGCGGGGCACCTGAAGGCGCGTGGGTTGAGGCCTGCCAGCTGTGGCAGGGAGGTGCCCAGGGCGTTCTGCAGCATCAGCAGCCTGCGGTAGGTCTTCTCCGGCATTGGCAGCAGCAGCCCCAGGCCCCCGTCCAGGGTAGCTGGGGGACAGAGGGGGCAAAAAATTCAACTGGGGGGGCCAAGAGGAGAGAGAGGGGGTCGGGGGGAGTAGAAGGAAGGGATATAGGGGTCCGTGTCCTAAATCTCTCCCACGCCCCCCCACACACACCAGATTTGGCTCTTCCCACCTTTAGGGACCTCCACAAATTTTGGACTGACCCCCCCCAGACCCCTTTGAAATCCCCAAATGCCACTCCAAAATTTCCTCAATCCCCCCAAATCCTCCTCCCCATCACTTTGGGGACGCACACAGAGCAGGTCAAATTTTGAGATGCCCCACCCCCACACTCCCCCAGAGCCCCTTAAATGTTGAGGTGCCTGCCTCAACACCCCCAGGCCTCCCTTGACTGCCCCGAAACACCGCCTCAAACACCCCTTGCCCCAGCCCTGAGGACCCCTCCCAGGGTGCTGGGCACCCTGCCAAGTGCTGGTGCCCCCCGTTTTGGGGGTGTACCCCCGTTTGTGGGGTGCCCCTCACCGAACCAGCTGATGTGTTTGGTGTCCCAGGCGCTGACCCTGCGCGGTCCCTCGGTGCCCCCCCGGCAGGGAGTCCTCCAGAAGCTCAGCACCGCCGAGCCCAGGTGGAAGTCTGCTCGGCGCAGCAGCCGCAGCCCCCCCAGGCTCTCCTTGGCTGGAGGGCACAGTCAGCACACCACAGCCACCCCCTCGGCACCCACGTGGCACCCAAGTGGCACTCTATGGTACCCAGCTGGCACCCAACAGCACCCATACAGCATCCTATGGCACCCAATTGGTAGCCGTGCGGCACCCAATGGCATCCTACAGTACCCAGCTGGCACCACACAGCACCCACACAGCATCCTATGGCACCCAGGTTGCGCCCATATGGCACCCAATGGTACCCAGTTGGCACCCAGCAGTACCAATGGTACCCAATTGGCACCCACACAGCATTCTATGGCACCCAAAGGCATCCTGTGTTACCCAGATGACACACTATGGGTACCCAACGGCACCCAACAGCATCCTAGGGCACAAAACAGCACCCACACAGCAACATATGGCCCCCAGTTAGCACCTACATGGTACCCAGATGGCACCAGTTGGCATCCAGCAGCACCCTCATGGCACTCCACAGCATCCACACAGCATCCCATGGCAGCCAGGTGGCACCAATGTGGCACCTGACAGCACTCTATGGGACCCAGCTGGCACCCACCAGCCCTCCATCAGCACTCTGTGGCACCCAGCTGGCAGCCACAGTGCCCACTGCTCACCCTCAGGCAGGTACATGTAGACCAGTAGGTTCCTGTCCCGGTCCGACACTGCAGGGAGAGACCACATCAGTATAGACCAGTACGCACCAATATAGACCAGCATGCACCAGTATAGACCAGTACAAACCAGCACGCACCAGTACACACCAGTATAGAGCAGCACACACCAGTATAGACCGGTACACACCAGTATAGACAGGTACACACCAGTATAGACCAGTACACACCAATACAGACCAGTACAGACCAGTATAGACCAGCATGCACCAGTATAGACCAGCATGCACTAGTATAGACCAGTATGCACCTATACAGACCAGCATGCACCAGTATAGACTGGTATGCACCAATACAGATCGGTATGCACCAATACAGATCGGTATGCACCAGTACAGACCAATACGCACCAATACAGACCAGTACGCACCAGTATGGACCGGTACGCACCAGTATAGACCAATATGCACCAATACAGACCAGCACGCACCAATACAGACCAGCACGCACCAGTATAGACCAATACGCACCAGTACAGACCAGTACAGACCAGCATGCACCAGCACAGACCAGTGCCACCAGCCCTGGCCAGGACAGAACCATCCCAGTCCCATCCCAGTGCCACGCAGGGACAAGGGCTTGGTGGCCTTGGGAGCACCAAAGCCCCATGGCCAGGGAGCCAAACGCCACCACCAAGAACTCCACAGCCTCACCAAGCTGCCCCAGAGCCGCCAAGCCCCTCCGGAGCCCCCAGGGCCTCACCACGCCTGCCATGAGCTCACCAAGAAAGCCCAGCTGGGTGCTGTCCACCATGAAGTCCACACTGTAGACCTCCAGGGGCTTGGCATCCTATGGAAGGGTGGAGAGAAGAAACCAACCAAGCCGTTCAGCCACCGCGGCCAGCACTGGCATGGTGGTGGCTTTTGGTGGCCTTTTTGGTGGCCTTTGGTGGCCTTGTTACCCTGCTGACAAGGGACAAGGTCTTGCTCTCCTCCTGGTAGCGCAGCAGGGAGATGCTCTTCATGACGTCGGCGGCCAGGATGAAGTTCTTGACGCTGATCATCTGGTGGATGTAGAGCTGGGTGTCGATGAAGGCCATGCCGGTCAGCTCGTTGTCCTTCAAGCTCCACAGGAAGATCTTGAGGGAGACAAAGAAAGGGACACAGCTGACATCCTGACTGCCACGGATGTCCTCAAGAGTTTGGGGGTTCCTTAAGACCTTGGGGGATGACGCCCAAGACCATGGTGGCCCCTTGAGATCTTGGTGGGTCCCCAAGAACTTGGATCCTCAAGACCTTGGTGGATCCTCAAGTCACTTTGAACCAACCTCTGGTGGGGTCTACAAGACCTCCAAGCTGACTCATCTCCTGGGCTGTCCCCAAGCCATCAGTGGGGTCTCCAAACCCCTCGGTGGCCCCTTACCCCTATCATTGAGGTCCTCACACCCCTGGTGGCACCTCAGCCCCCACAGACACCTTGGTGCCTCTCAATCCACATGGGATACCCTTTGATGGCTCCTCAAGCCCTTGAGGACAGCTTTTGGTGGCCCTTGACCCCCTCCAAGGTTGTCCCCAACCCCTCACTGAAGTTCCCAGGTCCCTTTCACCCCTCATGGAGACAACACTTAGTGGCTTCCCAACCCCTCAATGACACCTCTTGGTGTGTCCCCAACCTCTTGCTGGTCCCTCAACCCTTTGAGGACCCTCCTGGGTGGCCCTCCAACCCCCCTGAGGTCACCCTCTGGTGTCCCTCGATCCCACTGGGGGCTGTGCACCTTCTGGCCGATGGCGGACACCAGGTAGCCGTTGCAGTGGCACAGAGCTGTCACCGGCCCCTTCTGCTCCTTCTCATAGAGGACCTTGAACTTGTTCTTGGTCAGAGGCTGCCCAGGCTCCGGCACCACCTCGATGATGTCCATGATCAGGATCTGGGGTGAGACACATAGCATGGGACATCCTCAGGCCCCCATGGCCACGCAACCCCTGAGGCCTGAGGCCTTGACTCCAAGATCCTCAGGAGCCACCTGGGACTCCCAAACCCCCCTTGAGACCAACTCAAGACCTTCCAAGATCCTTCAATATCCCCTTGAAACGCCCTCAAGACTCACTTGATGCCACTCACATCTCCCCTCATCCTCCTTCAACACCCCCTGGAACCCACCTGAGATACCTTGGGTGCCTCTGAGACCTCTGACATCCCCTCAAGGCCTCCCACAACCCCTCAAGACCCCCCCAGGACCCCTAAAAACCTACTGAGAACCCTTCAAGATTTCCTTGATGTCCTTCAAGCCTCCCTCAATCTTCTTCAACACACTCTGGAACCCACCTGAGATCCTTCAAGTGCCCCTCAGCACCTCCTTATGGAACTAAAAAGCCCTCAACCCCCTGCAGTAGCCCTTTGGGACCCCTCCCCAGGCCAGGACTGACCCTTCCTCTGCAGGTGACCTCCTCGCCCTGCATCAGGCAGGTCCCCACGGCCACGTAGCCTTTGAGGCCTGAGACAGTCTCCTCGCTCTTGAGGGACACAGTCTTCATGCAGGTGACATGTTCCCACTCCTCCAAATCGATCCTGGGGGGGCACCAGTCACAGCAGGGGGTCAGAAGGGACAGGAACACTGCCCCCACCCCCAAAGGTGGTTCTGGTGGCATCTCCAGGGGCTTTCACCTGGTGTTGGGAATGGTCTCCCAGCTGACCGGGGAGATGAGCTGGATGGAGAAGGCCTCCTGCTGCGGGGGGATGTAGCGGTCATCTGCAGGGGACAGGGACAAAAGGGGTTAGGGGGGGCAGTGGGGACAGTGAGGGGACAGAGAAGGGTAATGGGGGCCTTAAGGGGGACACGGACCTTGAAGGGGAGGGCTGGGAGGGGGAATGGGGAGCTTGAGTGGGACACTGGCCCTGGGAGGGCAACACACAGGGGACAGGGAGGGATAATGGGGGACTGGAGGGGGACATTAGCCCTGGGTAAGGACAGGGGACGGGGAGAGGATGTGGGGAGCTTGAGGGGGACACTGGCCTTGGCGGGGGGGACATGGGACAGTGGGGACAAGGAGGGGATAGGGGGAGCTCGAGTGGGATATCAGCCTTGGTGGGGGGATAGGGAGGGGACAGGCAGCTGCTGGGGACAGGGAGGAAGACAGGGCCCAAAGAGGGGTCTGGGGGTGGTCTGAGGGGATCCTTGGGGACAGTCTGGAACACAGAACTTGAAGTGGGAACAAAGGGACAAAGAGGGGACAAGGAGGGGACTAAGAGCTTGGGTGGGGGAAAGGTCTCAAAGAAGGGTCAGAGGGTGGTCAGAGGGGATCCTTGGGGACAGATAGGGACAGAGAATGCAAAGTAGGGACAAACAAGGGGACAAAGAGGGCAAAAGAGTGAGACAGAGAAGAGGCACAGAGAAAGGGCACAGAGAAGGGGCACAGAGGGGACAAAGAAGAGGACAAAGAAGGGGACACAGGAGGACAAAGAGAGGGCAAACAGGACAGAGAGAGAGCAAATAGGGGGACACAGAGGGGGACAAAGAGAGGGCAAATAGGAGGACACAGAGAGCAAATAGGGGGAACACAGAGGGGGACAAAGAGGGATAAAGAGAGGGCAAATAGGGGGACACAGAGTGGGGACAAAGAGAGGGCAAATAGGAGGACACAGAGAGCAAATAGGGGGACACAGAGGGGGACAAAGAGGTATAAAGAGAGGGCAAATAGGGGGATGAAGAAGGGACAAAGAGAGGGCAAATGGAAGAGAGAAGGCAAACAGGGGGACATCGAGAGAGACAGAGAAGAGACAGAGAGAGAAGTGGGACATGACAGAGAAGGGACAGAGACAGAGCAGGGACAGAGACAGAGCAGGGACAGAGACAGAGCAGGGACATGACAGAAGGGACAGAGATCTCGGGGTGGGAGGGCTGACGCAGGGTGCCCTGGCGCCCCCTGGCGGCAGTGCGCCGCCAGCGCGGTCACCCCTGTCGATGCTCTCGAACTCCTTCTCCTCGCCGGTCATGCGTGGGATGCGTGTGCAGGGGTTGGTGCTGCTGGTGGCCACGGCGTAGACCTTTGCGGAGAGGAGGAGAGCGATGTCACCGCTGGGGACACCCTGAAGCCCCTTCGCAGGGCCTGCCAGTGCCTGCCAGTACCTTGGACTCCACGTGGTAGGCCACGTAGTGAGTGGTGCAGCGCAGGGGGATCTTGCGGACGGGCCAAGGGGCGTCGTAGGACAGGTAGGCAGGGAGGACGCTGATCCGCAGCTCCCCCTGAGGGGCACCCCGACAAAATTGAACGTGGAACCCCTCAAGGGACCCCTCAGAGCTCCCCCAACCCCCTCTTACCCACCCCAAAACTCCAAGCCCTCCCTGAGATCCTCCAAACTCCCCCAAACTGGGCTGCTGCTACCCCCCCAAAATCCCTGGCACTCCCCCAAAACTCTGGGGACCCCTTCAGGAACTCCCCCTAGAGCTCCTCTAACCATCCTGAGACCCCCCCAAAATCCCCACTGCCTCCTTTGGTGCCCCTAAACTCACCCAAACTGGACTGCTGGGAGCCCTCAAAACCCAG
>WAAF01009150.1:0-16048 GCA_013400475.1 Tricholaema leucomelas | reverse complement strand
ACTCCAGACCCCCCAGACCACATCAAGACCTCCCTAGACCCCCTAAAATCCTCACTGGCACCCTCAAGCCCTCTTAGAACTCCCTCAACCCCCTTCCAAACTCCTTTGGTCCCCCCAGACCAGGCTGTTAGGAGCCCCCGGAAGTTCAGCCCCCCCTCCCCAGAACCCCAGAGACCCCTTCAGGACCTCCTTAGACCCCCTAAAACCCCCACTGATGCCCCTCGACAGCCCCTAAACCCTCTTAGAACCTCTCCAAACCCCCTTTGGTTGCCCCAGATGGGGCTGCTGGGGGTCCCCAAAAGGCTAGGGGGTGTCCCCCCCCCAGACTCACCTGCCTGTTGAAGTAGAGGAAGCCTTTGGGGCAGTTGACGTTGTGGAAGGGGGCGAAGGACTCGACAGGGCCATCGATGGTCATGGGGTGCAGGCGCAGCGCCCCCCGGCCTGTCACCAGCAGCCAGTGCGGGCAGGGGCCGCAGATGAACACCTGAGCGGGGGCACAGCCGCCAGGCTCCAGCAGCAACCACACACAGCTCGGGGACACTGCAGGGGACTTGAGGGGCTTTGGGGGAGGCGTTGGGGGAGATCCAAGGGGTTTTGAGTGGGTTCCTGATGGGTTGGGAGGGGTTGGGGGTCCCAAGAGGACTGAGGGAGGGTCCCAGATGAGGGTTGAAGGGGTTTGGGGGTGGCTCAGCAGGGGGCTGGGGGGGAGCTGGGGGAGATCCAAGGGGGTTTGAGTGGGTTCTTGAGGGGTTGGGGGTCCCAGGAGGATCGGGGAGGGGGTGTCCCAGAGGGCGTTAGAAGGCGTTTTGGGGTGGTTCAGCAGGGGTGTGAGTGAGGGAGCTCCAAGGGGTTTTGAGTAAGTTCTTGAGGGGCTGGGGTGGGTTGGGGAGGTTCAGAAGGGGTTGGGGGTCCCAAGCAGATTGGGGGGTCCCAAATTGCTCTGGGGGGTTGGGAGGATCCCAAGAGTGTTAGAAGTATCAGGAGGGTCCCAAGGAGCTTTGGGGGGATCACAAGGGGTTAGGGTAGGGGGGATGTTTCCGGACGGGTGTTGGGGTGCCAGGAGCCTGGCAGGGGTCTGCAGGTGCCAGGGGCTGCCAGGTGGGTCTGGGGGTACCCAGCCCCCCGTCTCTCACCCCCGAGTAGCCGTAGATGTCGTGGAAGGGTCTGAACCTTGCCACTCGCCCTCGGGGTCCCCCTGGCTCTTCTGGGCTCCCTCCAGCGCCTGTCGCCGCCACCCCCACAGCGCCCCCCGCAGCGCCCCCACTTGCTGCCCCCACGGCCGCAGCCCCCCCAGGCTCCGGCTTCTTCTTGGAGGGTTTGGCTTTCTTCTCCCGGAAGTTGATGTTGTGTGGGACCTGGGGGGGACAGGGAACGGAGGGGGCTGGGGATGCCGGGACCCCCCGACAGCTCCCGCAGGCACTGGAGCAGCAGCCGCAGCCCCCCTCCCCTGGCAGCAGAACCAGCTCTGCTGGCTCCCCAGGGCCCCCAGCAAGCACTCCCTGCCCAGCAGCACCTCCAGAGCACGCTCAGACTCCACCACCTCCCCCGGACACCTCCCAGCACCAAACCAGTACCCACCAGTACCAAACCAGCACTCCTCAGCCCCCCTCACCACCACTAAGTACGGGTGGGTCTGGTGGGTCCCCAGTGCCACCAGCGAGATTTCCTTGACCAGCAGCACCCACCCAGCACCCCCAGAGCCCCCTTGAGACCCTCCAGTAACCCACTGACACCTCCTAGTACCCTCCCAGTATACACCAGTACCACTCACCAGTAAGTACAAGCAGCTCTGGTAGTTTCCCAGTGCCACCAGTAAGCCCTCCCTGCCCAGTAGCACCTCTCCAGCACTCTCAGAGCGCCCCTCAGGCCTCTCCAACACCCCCTTGGGACCCCCAGTACCCACCAGCACCTCCCAGTACCCTCCAGTAAGGCCCAGCACCCACCTTCTTGAACCGAACCTTCAGGTTGCTCTGCCCCAGCTGCGAGTCGTGAGCAAAGGCCTCATAGATCAGCAGCTCCTGGTCCACGTGGACCTGTCCCAGTGAGCACAGGATGAGCTCCAGTAAGGCCCAGCAGCTTCCCAGTAGCCCCCCAGTAGGCCCCAGTCCTGGCAGTCATCCTCACCAGTCCAGTACAGGAAGTTTTGATCATTTCCCAGTGCCACCAGTAAGCTCTCCCTGACCAGCACCACCTCTTCAGCACCCCCAGAACCCCTCCCAGACCCTTCCAGCAGCCCCCAACACCTCCCAGCACCCACCAGTGCCCTTCCAGTACCCAACAATACTCTCCCAGTACAAAACAAGTAAAGCCCAGTCCACATCACCAGTAAGTACAATCAGTTCTGGTGGTCTCTCAGTAAGATTTCCCTGACCAGCAGCACCCAGAACTCCCTTCAGACCCCTCCAGTACCACCCTGACACGCTCAGTACCCTCTCAGTACCCACCAGTACCATACCAGTATCTGCCCAGGGTCTTCCAGCCCCACACCAGTAAATGCCACCAGCAAAACCTCCCTGACCAGCACGGCCCCATCCAGCACCCCCAGAAGGCCACTCAGACCCCTCCAGCACCCTCCTGAAACTTCCAGTACCTTCCCAGTACCAAACCAGTAACCCCCAGTCCCCCTCACCAGTAAGTACAGCTGGTTTGGGTGGTTTCCCAGTGCCACCACTAAGATGTCCCTGGCCAATAGCACCCCTACAGCACCCACAGAGCCCCCCAGGGAGCCCTCCAGCACGCCCCTGACACCCTCAGTACCCTCCCAGTACCAACCCAGTGCCCCCCAGTGTCTCACCAGGAGGTAGGGTCGGCTCTGGCGGCTGCCCAGCCCCACCGGTGCCCTCCCAGTGCCCCCCAGTGTCTCACCAGGAGGTAGGGTCGGCTCTGGCGGTTGCCCAGCCCCACCAGCAGCAGCTCCCGGACGAGCGGCAGCGCCCCCTGGCGGCCTGGCTCCTCCTTGCGCTGCTCGGCGCCGCCCGCGGGGTGCCCGAAGCTGTCCACCAGGACCCTCTGCCCACCCGCGAAGTGCTTCACCAGGAACACTCTGCGCCAGCTCGGCAGCTGCAGGATCTGCCGCGAGACACGCGGGGACGTGGGCACGGGCCGGGGACGTGGGCACGGGCACACATTTGGGGCATGGGGACACAGGGATGGGTTGGGGACATATGGATAAGTGGGAAGGTTGGGGACAGGTGGATGTGCTGGGGACATGGGGACACGGGGACAGACTGTGGACACAGGAACAAAGAGGCAACCTGGGGACATGGGGATACAGAAAAGGTCTGGGACAGACTGGGGACACAGGACAGGCTGGGGACAGGTTGAGGATGTGCAGATGGGTTGGGGACATGGGGACACAAGGACAAGGGGGCAGGTTGAGGACATGGGGATAAAGGAGGGATAAAAAGAGACATGGAAGGGGACAGAAAAGAACAGGTAAAGGAAGGGGACAGGTTGGGGACGTGAGAATGCTAGGGACACGGGGCTGGGCTGGGGACATGGGGACATGTTTGGGACACTGGGACAAAGGAGGGATAAAGGGAGACACAGAAGGACAGAAAGGAACAAGCAGAGAAACAGGACAGGTTTGGGACACAGACGCGGGTTGGGGACACAGGGACAAAGGGCAAGCTGGGGACATGGGGACACGGGGATGGCTTGGGGGCATAGTGACACGGGGACACGACAGGGAGAAAAGGAGAAAGGGAAGGGGACAGAAAGGAACAGGTAGAGGAAAGGGACAGGCTGGGGACATGAGAAGATTAGGGACGTGGGGAGGGGTGGGGGACGTGGGGACACGGAGAAGGACAGGGAAAGGGACAGCTGGGGGAGAGAAAAGGGCGAGGGAGGGGAGGAGGGGAGAGCAGAGAGGGGGGAGGTGCCGCGGAGGTGCCGCCGCAGGGTGCCCGCCCCGCAGGGTGCCCGCCGTGCCCCTCACCTCCATGGCGCCGTTCTCCCGAACCAGCACGCACCAGTGGCTGGGCTCTGCCCGGTACTGGTGGGGGTCCCCGGGGCCCCCCTGCCCGCCGGCGCGCCGCGGGGGCTCCTCCTTGGCAGGGCTGCGCAGCGCGGGGGCAGAGTCCCCGTACAGCATCTCCTCCTCGTCATCCACCGACTCCCTGCCGCGGGGACATCGCTGTCACCCGCTGCCACCCGGGCACGGGCTGGCGGCACCCAGGGCACACTGCCGGTAGCCTAGAGAAGGGGCTTGGGTCCCGCTAGGGGTATGAAGGGCACCCGGGGACACTACAGAAGCCATCACAGCACCCAGAGGACATCCAAGGGACGCTTGAGAGCTAACTCAGCACCTTGGTGACACCGACCTCATGGCCAAGAAAAGAGGTCTGGGTTCCACAGAGGGTACGAAGGGCACCCAGGGACACCCAAGAGGCAACTCAGCAGCCCCGGGGACATGCAGGTGACACCCATGGGACACCTAGCACCCACCTGGTATCTAGAGAAGGGGTGCAGATCCCACAAAGGGTATGAAGGGCACACAGGGGACACCACAGAAGCCACCACAGCAGCCCCAGGTGACATCCAAGAGCAAACTCAGCACCCTAGTGACACCCAGCACCCAAGCTGCCACCCAAAGTGCCCCCCAGTACCTCCCAGCACCCACCTGACGCCCTTGGAGAAGGGGTTTGGCCACCAAAAGGCAGGCAGGGGACACCCCAGAAGCCACCACAGCACCCAAGTTGCCACCCAAGCTGCCCCCAGTACCCGATGTCCTGGATGAGGGTCTCCTGCTGGGTGGGGGTGCGCGGGGGCTGCTCGCGGGGGGTGCTGGCGCGGCTCTCCGTGGTGAAGAGGCCACTCACGTCCCGGTACAGGCACAGGGCAATCACCTTGGAGGGCTGCAGGCAAGCTGGCATCAACTGGGAGGGCTCAGGGCACTTGGGGAGGGGGCTGGCACCAGCAGGAACCAGTCTGGGAGGGATTTGGGCATCAGGGGGCACCAGCTGGGGCTGCTTTGGAATCCCCCAGACCTGTTTTGGCACCACCAGGCCCACTTTGGACTGCTTTTGGTACCACCATACC
The DNA here is from genome assembly GCA_013400475.1 of Tricholaema leucomelas. Taxonomy (NCBI): domain Eukaryota; kingdom Metazoa; phylum Chordata; class Aves; order Piciformes; family Lybiidae; genus Tricholaema lacrymosa; species Tricholaema leucomelas. Next base: position 11,008 of record WAAF01009150.1, on the reverse strand, counting down.
CAGTCCAGACTGCTTCCGGAACCCATAAACCCAGTCTGGACTGCTTTTGGTACCACTATATCCAGTTTGGACTGCTTTTGGTACCACCATACCCAGTATGGACTGCTTCTGGAACCCATAAACCCAGTCTGGACTGCTTTTGGTACCACCATATCCAGTTTGGACTGCTTTTGGTACCACCATACCCAGTCCAGACTGCTTCTGGAACCCATAAACCCAGTCTGGACTGCTTTTGGTACCACCATACCCAGTCTGGACTGCTTTTGGTACCACCATACCCATTTCAGTTGAATTAATCTCACTACCAGGACCTCCATGTATAGGTTTTTGATACCACTCGGACCTCTTTGGGTGGCTTTTTGGTGCCACCAGTGTCACCAACACTCCTGTGCTTGTTTCTTTGGTGCTACCAACACCTCTTTGGGTGGCTTTTTAGTGCCACCAGTGCCACCAACACCCCTTTGATTGGCTTTTTGGTGCCACCAACACTTCTTTGGGTGGCTTTTTGGTTCCACCAGTCTACTGGCTGGTATTTTGGCCCCATCAACCTACTGGTTGGCATTTTGATGCCACCAGTGCCACCAACACCCCTATGGGTGTTTTTTGGTGTGGTTTTTGGGTGCTACCAACACCCCTTTGATTGTTTTTTCGGTGCCACCACCACCAACACCCCTTTGGGTGGCTTTTTGGTGCCGCCAACTCCACTGACACCCCTTTGGGTGGCGCTCTGGTGCCACCAGCGCCATCGACACCCCTTTGGGTGGCTTTTTGGTGCCGCCAGTGCCACCGACACCCCTTTGGGTGGTGCTTTAGTGCCGCCAGCACCCCTTTGGGTGGCTTTTTGGTGCCACCAGCACCCCTCTGGTGCCAGCGGCAGCCTGATGGCCGTGCGGCAGTGGCACTCACGTGCTGCAGGGGGGGCTTCTGCAGGCTGAGCCGATGAGTCCTGCCCCCGTAGGTGTCACTCTTGAGGACAAACATGGTGAGCTGGCCCTCGGCGCTCAGGAGCACCACGTAGGGGTCTGCCACGGCGCAGTGGACAATGGGAGAGCCCAGATCCACTGGGATGAAGTGCAGCTGGTTCACTGTGGGCAGAGAGGGCACACAGCTGAGGGCCTGCAGTTGAGGGGCACCCAAGGGACAGCCAGGACACACCAAAGGGACACTCAGCAACCACTCAGTGTCCTTGAAGAAGGGTCTTGGCCACCAAAAGAGTGTGAAGGGCAACCAGGAGACACTCCAGAAACCACCACAGCATCCAGGGGATGCTCAGGGCTCACCCAGCTGACACATATTAACCACCCAATGTCCTTGGAGAAGGATCTTGGCCACCAAAAAGGTGCAAAGGGCACCCAGGGGACACTCAGAGGACACCCAAGTACCCAGTGGCCACCCAGGGGCCAGCCCAGCACCCACCTCCCTCCAGCAGGCGGATGCCCAGGGGGGACACCTGCACAATGTAGCGATTGTCACCGATGTTGCCAGCAAAGACAGTGGGACCTTGGGTGGCAAAGCCACTGGTGTCCAGCTCCATGATCTCCTGCCCAGTCTGCAGGATCTGGTGAGGGGACAGAGAGGAACAAACTGACACCCCGGGGGCACCCCAGCAAGCAGAGTACACCCCAGGAGCCACCACGGTAATCAGGCGACATCCAGGGGACATGCAGCACCCAGAACGGCACCCAGGAGACACCCAAGTGACACTCAGCACCCAGAATGGCACCCAGGGGACACCCAGCACCCACCTTAGCACCCAAGGGACACCTCAGAAGCCACCACAGGGGGCATGCAGGAGACAATCACAGGACACTCAGGTGACACCCAGGAGCCAGGGGACACTGAGGGGACAGCCAGGGAACATCCAAGACCCAGGGGACATTCAATGCACACCCTGATGACACTCAGGTGACTCAGGGGACACTCAAGTGACACCCAAGACCCACAGAACTACCCAGGGGACACTCAACTGCCACCCAGGTACCTTCCAATACCTTCCGGTACCCACTGATGTCCTCAGAGCAGAACACCTCTTGGCCACCAAATGGCTAAGACCACCTAGGGGACACCCCAGAAGCCACCACAGCCTCCAGATGCCACCCAGGTGCCTCCAGGTAGCTCCCAGTGCCTCACCATGGTGGAGTCCTCCCTGCTGAGGATGAGGAAGCCATGGCGCTGCACCCCCCCTTCCTCCTCCTCCTCCTCCCCCGTGGGGGCCGGGGGCGCTGGGGAGTCCTTGTCACCTTTGTCACCTCCTGAGGCCTCCAGGGGCTGCCAGGGCACAGAAAACCCCACTGGGGTTACTGGTGAGGACCAAACTTCCCCCCTCAAATGGTCACCAGCAGCACCAGTAACCCCCTGCACTGGTCCTAATGGTGTCAAAGACCCCCCTCAAAGTGGTCCCAGTGTCACCAGTAGCACCTGTAACCCCTCAAAGGGTCTTAATGGTGCAAATATCCCCTCCCCGGGTGCTCCCAGTATTCCCAGTGCCACGAGTAACCCCCCAAACTGGTCCTAATGGTACCAATATCCCCCCCAGAGTGCTCCCAGCATCACTGGTGGTGCCAAAACCCCTTCCAAGCTGCTCCCAGTGTCCTCAGTATCATCAGTAAACCACACCCCAGGAATGGCTCCTAAAGGTGCAAATAAAGCCCTCCCAGTGCTCCCAGTATCACCAGCAATCCTCCCAGACTGGGCCTAATGGTACCAGTAACTGCCCCCCAGAGTGCTCCCAGCATCACCAGTAACGCCCCCAAACGGCTCCTAATGGTACCAGTAACGTCCCCTGGGTGCTCCCAGTATGCCCAGTAAGCCCCCACCTTGTCCTTCTTGCCACCAGCGATCACAGTCCACATGTCATAACAGCCAGGCAGCTCAAAGGTCGTCACCACCTGGGGCCTGATGCTCCTCTGTGGGGCATACTGGGGTTAAACTGGGCTGCACTGGGGTTAAACTGGGCCATACTGGGACTGTAGCTGGGTAAATACAGGCAGAACCCCAAGGTTTGGGGGGGTTAGCCCTGGTTGTGCCCAGCCTTGGATCTGGCACCGGTACCTGACCTGCCAGAGAGGCTGCAACTGGGACAGGCCTTGGACAGTGCTGGGAGGCATTGGGAAGGGATTGGGAGGCACTGGCAGGACTTGGGGTGGAGTGGGAATGGAGTGGGGGAGGTTGGGAGAGGATAGGGAGGGAAGGAGAGGGTACTGCAAAGGAGTGGGAGGGAACTGGGGGGTACTGGGAGGGAATGGGAGGGTACTGAGAGTGAGCTCAGAGAGGACTGAGAGGGAGCTGGAAGGGGACTGGAGAGATTTGGGAATCCTGAGTGGGCAGGAACAGGAAGGGACTGGGAGAGTTCTGGGAGGACACTGAAGGAGTAGAAGGGGCTAGTGGGAGGCACTGGGGGCACTGGTGTGCACTGGTGTGCACTGGTCTGACCTGCAGCACAGTTAGGGCTCCGTTCTTGCCATAGCCTGAGCACAGCACAATCTCCAGGTCCGGCTCTGGGCTGTTCTGGAACTGGGATGGGGACAGGACAGGTGGTGGCACCAGGGTCACCACCCACTGGTGGCACTGGGGAGGATGGGGAAGGGGACAGGAGAGGGACAAAGAGGAGAGAGAGAAGAGACAGAGAAGGAACAAGGAGAAGACAGAAAAGGGGAATAAGGAGAGGGAACAAAGAAGGGGGACAAAGACGGGGGACAAAGAGTGGGATAAGAAGGAGAGCAAGAAGGGGTACAAGAAGAGCAGAGAAGGGACAAGGAGGGGGAGAGAGAGGGGGACAAGATGGAGAGCAAAGAGGGGGACAGAGAAGGGGACAGTCAGGGCCAAGGGCCAGCTGTGTCACCTCCTCAGACAGGAAGGCTGGCTCCCCCATGGCAGCATTGGCACAGGGCCCGATGTTGAGGATGCTGTCACAGACCTGGGAGGACAGAGAGGTGGCACCGAGTGACACCAGGAGGTGACACCAGGGTGCCAGGGAGGTACCAGGGAGGGCCCAAAGCCACCTCGAAGGAGTATGTGGCCAGCTGCGTGCCCGACTGCGCCTCGCTGCCGTACACCTCGATCTCGTCCACCTCATCCTGCGCCGCCGACTTCCCGCCTTGGCGTGGGGACAAAGGCACAGCTGTCACCTCCCCTGGCACCCCACCTGGCATGCTGTCGCTTCCCCTGGTATCATGGCATCTACCTTGACACCCTGTCACCTCCCTGGCACTCACCCACCCAGAGCAACGGCACCTTGCCTGGCACTGTACCCCCCCACTCTGGTATCATGGCATCCACCGCAGCACCATGTCACCTCTCCTGGCACTGTGTCACCCCCCTGGTATTGTGGCATCTACCCTGACACCCTGGCATTGACCCCTCTGGGTGGCATACACCCTCCACTGGTACCATATCACCTCCCCAGCACTATGGCATCCACCCTGGCACCATACCACCCATCCCAGCACTGTCACCCCCACTGGCACTATGTCACCTTCCCTGGCAACCACATCACCCCTCATCACCACGTTGTCACCACGTCCCTCTCCCTGTCCCATGTCACCCCCTTGTCACCATGTTGCCCCCCTGTCCTGTGCCACCCCCCTCACCACCACATCATCCTTGTCCTGTGTCACCTCCCTGTCACCCTCCTGTCACAGTGTCACTCTCTTGGTGACACCAGGACCTCCCTTTCTCTTCTAATGTGCCAACCAGAGAGGCCTCGGTGGGGTCCAGCGTGGCCCAGGCAGCCCTGGGGTGGCCCAGACACTTGTCACCCACCTGCCCACGTGCCCCCTGAGGACTCTGAGCGCTTCTTCTTCAGGGGGGGCTCCTCCTATTGCAGAGGACACAAGTGATGGGAATCCCCAGAACTGTCCCCAAAGTGTGGGGACACAAGACTGGGGGGCTAGGGAACCTGGGACAAGGGTTTGGGGACCAGGAAAGAGTGTTTAGGGGACACCAGATGAGGTCTAAGGAACCCAAAGTGGGGTTTGGGAACCTGGCAGGGGGGACACAAGATGAGGTTTGGGGTCTCAGGGCTTGGGGACCAAAAATGGGGGTCTGGGGTCCCAGGCCTGGGAGCTTGAGGAGCAGGACAAAGGTCTGGGGACAAAGAAGGATCCAGGCTGGGGATGTGGAGACCCAGAAAGGGAATTTGGGGAGCAAGGGCTTGGAGATTGAGATCTGGGACCTCAAAGTATCACACAGTATCACCAAGGTTGGAAGAGACCTTACAGGTGTCTAGGGACCTAGGACATGGGTTTGGGATTTGGGGACCTTGGGCAGGGATTTGGGGTCTCAGGACTTGGGGACTTGAGTTCTGGGGACTTGAGATGGGGTTCTGGGATCCCAAGGTGGAGTCCTGGGGACACAAGATAGGGATATGGGGACCATAAATGAAGTTTAGGGACCTGGGACAAGAGCTTGAGGACACAAGGTGAGATTTGGGGACATGAGATAGAGATCTGAGGACCAAGAAGCACCCAGGGTGAGGTCTGGAGACCCAGCAGGGAATCTGGGGAGCAGGAATGGGAGTCTGTGACCCTGCTGGGGTGTCCCCAGGTGCCCACCTGCCTGTCGGGGGGCTCCTTGCCGGCGCTGGCCGGGGGCTCCTGCAGCTTCTCAGTGTACTTGAGCAGCAGCGAGTTGCCCAGGCGGGAGCCCAGGAACAGGTAGCCAGGCTCCAGGGTGACCATCTGGGGATGGAGAAGGGCCGTGAGGAGGACGCCGCGGGGACAGCAGAAGGCGCCCGAGGTCCCCGGCGGGCCTTACGCAGGTGGTGAGGACGCTGGCGGCCGCCTTGTCGAAGTGGAAGGAGCGGACGCTGCGCATCCCGTCCGTGATCAGCGTCAGCACGTAGCTGCGGGGCGGCAGCGGCACCGGCAGCTCGAGGGGGCGCACGCACACACCGAGCCCACGCCTGGCCGGCTGCCTGCTGCCCCCCCGGGCCTTACATCTCACCCCCCTTCAAGGAAATGACCATCTTGTCGTAGGAGATGAAGGTGGCCTGGGCGCAGTCCAGAGTCATCTTTACCCCGTCCTGGATACCTGGGAAGGGGACAAAGAGAGGCAGTGAGGAGGGAGGGAGAGAAGGAGGAGGGAGGGAAAGAGGGAAGGGGGAAAGGGGGAAAAAGGAAGGGGGAAAGGGGGAAAAAGGAAGGGGGAAAGGGGGAAAAAGGAAGGGGGAAAGGGGGAAAAAGGAAAGGGGAAAGGGGGAAAATGGAAGGGAAAGGGGGAGGGAAGGGAGAGAGGGAGGGAAGTGTGGAGGAGAGAGGGAAGGAGAGAAAAAGGAAGGCAATGAGGATGTACAGGGTTAACAGTCCAGGAGGAGTATAACCCTATACAGAGGAGAAAGCAAAGCAGAAGGGTCAGGGCGAGGAAGAGTGCAAGGAAGAGGAGAAGGCTAAAGAGGGCAGGGGGAAGAGCAGGCGCCCGGGGGTGAGGAGGGCAAGGCAGGGTCGGGCGGTGGCCCTTACGCAGGGGGAAGACAGTGGTGCCGTTGGTGAGGCTGTTGAGGGCCACGCCGTAGGGTGGGACGCTCTGGTTGAGGTAGAGCAAGGAGTTGACGGCGAAGATCACCACCCCTCCTGCCACCCAGAGAGGAGAGAAGGCCTCCATCAGCACCCAGGTGTCATCGTGACGTCACCGTGACGTCACCGTGACGTCAGTGCCACCACAGAGCCACCCACCGATGGGTTTGGGGACAGCCAAGGCTTGGGTGCAGTCGAAGGGGAGGTTGCTGAGGGACCAGATGACAGGGTGGACCTTCTGCATGATGTTGAGGGAGATGGCCACGATGCTGCAGGTGTCCTGCCGCACCGCCACCCGCCTGCGGGCACAACGCCACCTCCTCAGTCGCGCCCCGCGGGCACCTCCGGAGAGGCCCTCCAGGGGTGGAGGTGAGGGGAAGGGCCTCACCCGGGCCAGGTTTGGTTGGGTTCGAAGAGGATGAGGAGGGTGGGCTCGTAGTAGCCATAGAGGAACTGCATGTCGATGATGTTGAGCAGCTTCTCGTCCAGCTCCCGCACGTCGATGATGTAGCTGGGCAGGAAGCTGGACTTCTGCCTGCGGGGCCGCGGCACACCGAGCTCAGCAGGAGCCCGCTGCCAGCGGGCACAGCCCAGGGCACCCCACAGCCACCACCCAGAGAGGAGGAGAACCGCACAGCTGGCAACACTCAGGACTGAGGAGGGTATCAGAGCAGCGCTCTCATCCCAGCCTGGTGGTGCTTGTGCTGGGAATGGGACACAAAGCTCAGGAGCAGCCTTCAGCCGGCACCCAAAGCTCAGAGGGAGCCTTCAGCCGGCACCCAAAGCTCAGAGGGAGCCCTCAGCCGGCACCCAAAGCTCAGAGGGAGCCCTCATCCGGCACCCAAAGCTCAGAGGGAGCCTTCATCCGGCACCCAAAGCTCAGAGGGAGCCTTCATCCGGCACCCAAAGCTCAGAGGGAGCCCTCAGCCGGCACCCAAAGCTCAGAGGGAGCCTTCAGCTGGCACCCATGGAACTGGGGTGCGTTCTCACTCCAGCATGGTGGTGCTTGTGGTGGGAGTGGGGCACAAAGCTCAGAACCACCTAACACAACCAGCACCCAAAGCTCAGAACCTCTCCAGCCAGCCAGCAGCCATGCAATGCCTCTTCCTCCACCTCAGCCAAGACTGGACCTAAAACTAACCCTCATAGACCACCACAAGGAGCTCCAGGCCACCAACCAACCCTTCCCCAAACCATGCGACCTCCATTCTGCACCTGCCTCATCCCACCCAAACCTTCCTAAGGAAGATCCTATCACAGAAGAACCTCTTGAGAGCCTCCAACATCTCCTCCTCCTCCACCTTGAGAGGTTCTCACCACCTGAAAACCTCCAAGTTCCTCCACCTCAGCCAACACTGGACCTAAAACTAACCCTTGGAGACCACCACAAGGAGCTCTGGGCCACCAACCAACCCTTTCTTTCTCCAACCCTCCGAGCTCCTTCCCTCATCCACCTCAAGGTCCACCCAACCATTCCCAAGAAGGATCCTACAGGAGAGGAAGCTCTCGAGGACCTCCTGGGCAGCTCCTCACCCTTCTCCCACCAGCCCATCGTGCTCCTCACTCAGGGTGTCGCGCCGGAAGGGGAGGACAACCAGGCGGGTGCCGTAGATCAGCATCACTGCACAGCGCCCATCGGGGTCCACCCGCACCTGGGGGATGTGCACGTTCTGCACGAAGCCATCCTGGGGGAGGAGACACCTGGGCTGGCACACACAGCTCAGCAGAACCCCTCAGCCGCCACCCACAGCTCAGCAGAAGCCTCCAACTAGCGCCAGCTAGGGTTGAGGAGGCATCTGAGGTGGGTTCTCATCCCACTGTGGTAACACAAAGCTTAGGAGAAGCCTTCAACCAAGTCCAATTGGGGTTGAGGAGGCATCTGAGGTGGGTTCTCATCCCACTGTGGTGACACAAAGCTCAGAAGCCTTCTACCAGTTCCAACTGGGGTTGAGGAGGCATCTGAGGTAGGTTCTCATCTCACTGTGGTTTGACACAAAGCTCGGAAGCCTTCTACCAGTTCCAACTGGGGTTGAGGAGGCATCTGAGGTAGGTTCTCATCTCACTGTGGTTGCAATGGGACCCAAAGCTCAGGTGAGGCCTTCGAGTGGCAGCCAAAGCTCAGGAGAAGCCTTTGACTGGCACCCAAAGCTCAGGAGCACCCCACAACTACCACCTATGGATGGTGAGGAAGGATCTGAGGTGGGTTCTCATCCCAGCATGATGGTGCTTATGGTTGGAAAGAGGTAAAATTTGGGGGGTTGAGAGGTAGCTTTGGGGTCTTGCAGATCAGAAGGCCTCAGGAAACCTCTTGGGTGATGCCACCAACCCTCAACTCCGGCTCCTCAAAGTAGTGCAGCGAGAGAGTCTTCAGATCATGGGTGGCTGGGTCATACTCCACCACGGAGAGCTGGAAGATGATGGAGGTTGGGGTGGGGGCAGCTTTTGGGAGGTTTAGAGGGTTTTTGGGGGGGAGGCTGAGATGATTTCTGGGGCCCACCTTGGCATCCTTGAAGCTGAGGAGCAAAGCGTCGCGCTTGGCCCCAGCCAGCTGCACGCTGGCCATGGACATGACGTTGCCGAAGAAGGAGAAGGAGGCCACCAGCTCCAGCTTCTCCTTGTGGCCTTTGCCTTCTAAAACAGGGTGGGGCAGGGTGGGGGCTTACCCTCAGGGGACGTGGCACCCACTTCCCCAAAATGTCCCTGTCACTGCCCCCGCAAAGGTCCCTCTCCCCCCAGAAATGTCCTGCTCGCCCCCAGCCTGACCTCACAGAACGGAGATTTGGGACTCCAGGCTCAAAAGGGCAGAGCAGGACCTCCCCCAGCCAAAGCTTGGGGGAGCCCCTAAAAATGAGGGGGGCATCCCAAAAACAGGGAGGGGTCCCCACAAATGAGCTGAGGAGGCTAGAAATGGAGTGAAGGGGACCTGCAAAGAGGGTGGGGGGCTCAAAAGGAGGGTGGGAGGAGGGGTTCTGTAAATCAAAGTGAGCACCCCCAAAAGAGAGCACGGAGCTGAAAGGGAGTCCCAACGTGAGGGGGGGTGTCCTAAAATTGGAGGGGGGATCCCCAAAATGGAGTGGGGCTCAAACATGACCCCAGCAGCTTACAAACAGGGTGAGGCAATCCCAAAATGGGATATGGGTCCCAAAATGCTGGAGTGAGTCCCAAAAATGGAGTAAGGGGGGGTCCTAAAATGGGGAGGGGGGCCTAAAATGGGGAGGGGGGCCCAAATGTGACCAGAGCAGCTTAAAAATAGAGTGAGGGGCTCCCAAAATGAGAGAGGGACATCTCAAAGTGAGTCTGTGTGTGTGGGTGTCTCACAAAGATGGTGGGTGCCCCTAAAAAGGGATATGGGTCCCAAAACATGGGAAGGGGTCCCAAAAACAGAGTAAGGGGGGGTCCCAAAAATGGGGAGGGGGCCCCAAATACGACCTGGGAAGCTACAAAATAGAGTGAGGGTGTCACAAAATGAGGAAGAGGGGAGGGGAGCCCAAAAGTGAGCGGTTAAGAAGCCAAAAGTGGGGTGGGAAGGGAACCACGAAGACGGTGGGGGCTCCAAAAAATGGATGGGGGTCCCAAACTGGGGAAGGGGTCCCCAGAATGGGTGCAGGGATGGGTGAGGGGTGGTGTCCTGGAAATGAGGAGGGGGACACTTACCCCCATTCCTGTCTCCTTTAGCTCCAGTCTGGGAAGCAAAAGAAAGCAACACTTTAAAGCGCCCCTTCCCCACCGTCATTTTTCACCCCCCCTAAACTTACCGGGGAAAGGGTTAGGAGATTGAAGGGGAGGTTATAAATCGGGGCGGGGGGGGTCCCCAAAGCTGTGGAGGGGGTCTTTGTGCTGACCTCACAGTCGTGGTTGAGGCGGTAGACGTAGAGCTGGGAGGTTCCAGCCACCACCAGGTTTTTCTCGGCGGGGGAGAAGAAATGGCAGTAAAGGGCAAACTCCAGCCCCGTGGGGGGGTGGGCTTGCTTGTAAACGGCATACATCCTGGGGGGAGGGGAGGGGCAGGGAGCTCGGGCACCCCCCAAAAAAAGAGGTGGCCCCGCCCTTCACAAAGTCCCCAGAAGCACCTAGAGACAAACCCAAGGGAAGACAAAGAGAAGGCTTCTACGGCGTCGGCGCCTGGAAGCTGGAAGGGAAGACTCTAGACCCAGACCGGGCACATGCTCCCCCCGGGTCTCAGCTGGAACCCACACACAGCCTGGACCCCCCCAAAAACTCTCGGATCCCCCCCCCTGCATTTCCTCATGCCAGACCCCTCCGGAGTCCACTCCAGTACCTTGGACCCCACACCTCGGCCTCTCCCCAGACCCACCTGACACACGCTCCCCAATTTCGTCCCACCACGAGAGACACCCCCTGCAGCCCCCCCGTGTCCTCCCCATGTTCCCCTTCTCACCCCCCAGTTCCCTTCAGACTCCTCAGAGTCCCCCATTTCCTCCCCAGGCACCCCCATTTCCTCCTTGGACATCCCCAGCGCCCCCTTAGCTCCCCCA
>WAAF01009149.1:89799-133794 GCA_013400475.1 Tricholaema leucomelas | reverse complement strand
TTTAAGGCCAGGCTGGATGAGGCCTTGAGCAGCCTGCTCTAGTGGGAGGTGTCCCTGCCTATGGCAGGGGGTTGGAGCTGGATGATCCTTGAGGTCCCTTCCAACCTAAACCATTCTATGATTCCATGATTCTATGATTCTTTGAATGCTGCCTTCCTTTCAGAATATGTGACTGACATAAATGAATTTAACTTCTTAGTGGTCCAGTTATTATAACACACACAAATAATCCTTATTCTATGGATGAGGAAGTTGGAGGATATAAAACTAGACATGACTGCATGTGACAGCACTGAATTTACTGTGCTATTCATCCACAGATCTTAAAAAAAAATCTTTATAGCACAGAGACTAAGATTTTTTCAGGAATAAAACAAAAGACCCACAATAGAACTAAAAATTAGACCCTAACTGGTGGATTATCGCTTTGCATCTATCAAGGTGCTGATAAAGCATAAAGGAAAATGTGAAGCACTGTTCTCTGGAGTTAGTAGCATGTGCAGTGTTAGTATCAGCACCAGTAGGTAAGCACCATGGAGCTTGACATGGGTAACTGAGGACACACCCCCTTTTCTGCACAGACTTCTGCTCAACTTGGTGCTGCCAGAACTAGCCTGGTGTTAGAGACTGCAGTGTGCTGCACCCTGTATCACCAACAAAGCCCAAGACAGGGTGAATCCAAGATTACTGATGGGCAAGCTGCTCTATTATTCTAGTTTGGTATCAGAAGGGAGAAACTAAGCAACAAGTTATCAGTGCTTTCATGTGATTTAGTTTTTAAGGCCAGGATGGATGAGGCTCTGAGCTACCTGATCTAGTGTGAGATGTCCCTGCCCATGGCATGGGGGTTGGAGCTAGGTGATCTTTGAGGTCCCTTCCAGCCCTGACAATTCTAGGATTCTATGATTTTCAGTTCAGCCACTCAATTCACAAAAATGTAGTTGTTTTTCCTCTCATCTTCAGATGTGAAAATCTGGGTGTAATGGCACTTTTTACAGCTTCTTAATTGATGTACTCTGTGGTGGTCTTGAAAACTAGCATTTATGTGCTATGGTTTTGGAGATAAATCCTTCTCTGATTTTAAACTGGCTGTTGCTTTGTTTGCTGAATAATTACAACTTCATGGCTTTTTTTCACCAGACTTGTGTGTTTGGTTGTGTTCCCAGTTAAGAATGGATTGGACAATGTAGTGTTTATTTATTTTTTATCTGGCAAATAAAAGACATACCTCTGCAAGGTAGGAAGCAGAGATATGTCAATTATGTTTCACTGGATTGCCCAAAACTAGAAATTTATTAGTTCATAAAAGCAAATTATGTCTCAATATTTAATAATATTTTGATTATTCAGGTTTTCTTCTCCTTAGACTGAAAAAGAAAATTACTCATCAATAAGGTGTAGGAGAAGCAGAAATGGAGTCATCACTTGGTTAGTGTGGCATGTCAGGTTCTTCAAGTACTCATTTACACTGAATAGCAGAATCACAGAACCTTAGAGATTAGAAAGGACCTTGAGAGATCATTGAGTCCAACTCTCTGCCAAAGCAGGATCACCTAGGAATGCATGAATGTCCTCACAGGAATGTATCCAGCCAGGTTTTGAAAGTCTCCAGAGAAGGAGGCTCCACAACCTCTCTGGGCAACCTGTTCCAGGGCTCTGTCACCCTCACTGTAAAGAAATTTGTCCTCATGTTGAGGTGAAACCTTCTATGTTCAAGTTTGTATCCATTGTTCCTTGTCTTAACACTGTACACCATGGAAAAGAGAGTGGCCTCTTCCACTTGATACTCACCCCTCACATATTTATACACCTTGATAAGATCACCTCTCAGCCTTCTCCAGACTTAGCAGCCCCAAGTGTCTCAGTCCCTCTTCGTAAGTGAGATGCTCAAGTCCCCCAGCCATCCTTGTGGCTCTTCACTGGACTCTCTCCAGCAGGTCTCTTGAACTGGGGAGCCCAAAACTGGGCACAGTATTCCAGGTGTGGTCTCACCAGGGCAGAGTAGAGGGAGAGAAAAACCATGACTCAAACACAGCAACTCTTAATTGGCAAGAAACAAAATACATAGGTCAACAATATTTATGAAATAATTTGTTTGAATAATTAATAAACAAACAGTTTAGGGCTGGTTTAGTAACCTTTCTCACCTGAGCTTTTGTATTATTCAACATTGCCAAATCAGGTCCTGTCATTGCGATTCAATTGTTGCCTGTATAGAGCCTGATGAAGTAATAAATATATTATAGACTTTGTAGTGATTTTTAAAAATGCTTTAATAATAGAAAATTCTAATGAACATCTACCATCAATAGTGTACTTTGTTACTGAGGCACAAAAAGGGTTCCAACTTCAGAGAGCTAAAGATATTAATCACTTCTTTAATAACTCACCAGCTATTATCATTTGTATTTGAAGAAGTGTTTGTCAGCTGTTTCTGGAGATAGAGGATAAAAGACAGCCATCTACACACCGTTTAATCTTTGGAATCTAATCTGACAGTCAGCTGGGCACATGCTTAGCTGACCTGGTAAATAGTTGTATATATATGATGTGCTTGAATCAAACATTAGGTAGATACAGACTGTAATCACAGATGCAAATAGGTAGAGGGTAGGCAGCAGTAACAAATCTACCTGGGCATTTTTTAGCATACGTTCTCTAAGTATAGACTGGTTTGCTGAAAACAAACGAGCAGGTCAGTTCAGTGCTCTCCTGGCCTTGTGTAAATTTGGCCTTTCATCTTCAAAGTACTTTCCAAACATTTATTAATTATTGTGACAACATTGCTTGAGACTAGTAGATAAACATCACCCTGCTTGTGAGAAACTGAAACAGGAAGGTGGAGCAAATTGTCCAAGGCCACATGATGATTCAGCAGTGAATCAAAGATCAGAACTCAGAAGTGCCTGGCACACAGCCTGTGTCAGTCAGTAGGTGGCTTTAGTCTTTCTCAGTTCGGTCATCTCGGGTGCCAGGGCCTCCTTTATTTCCCTTACTTTCTTCCCATTTACCTTCTACTTCCCACACGTCCCACTGGAGGTCAGATCATGTCTATGCTGGCATGTACAGTCTTGAACTTTCTTTCTTCCTCCAACCTTTCCTACTCAAGAAAATGTCCAACCTTGTTCTCTTAGGTGCTGTCTTTGGCCTATGCATTTTAGAGCAAGCAATAAACTTGAATTGAATGTATCTGGCATTTTTAAATTTTATATATCAAATTAAATGGCTGTACATAACACAACTGAATCACAGGAATGAACCTCATGTCATATTTCTTTTGATGGCTTCCTTTAAATCTCCAAGTCTAGGCCACTATACAAAATGTTAAGGAACTGACCCATTTTATTCCAGACCATGATTCCCACAGCCAACTTCCTGACCTTAATTATCTAAGTAATAATTATGAAGACTGGCATGTTCCTCTGGACAATATGGAAGGATTCTTTGACTTCAAACTGGAAGAAGCTTGATTTGGGTTAGACATTGGGAAGAAATTCTTCCCCATAAGGGTGGTGAGGAACTAGAACAGCTGCCTTGAGAAGTTGTGGAGGCTCCAAGCCTGGAAATGTTGAAAGCCAGCTTGGATGGGGCCTTGAACAACTTGGTCTAGTAGGAGGTGTCCCTGCCTATGGCAGGCAAGTTGGCACTGGATCATTTTGAAGGTCACTTTCAACCCAAACCATTTTGTGATTCTTTAGGATTCTTACCTTCCTAGTGAGTAGCTCCTTCAGTTATTTCTACAACCTGCTACTCACTACAACAGCACAAGTGTTTGGAGTAGATGATCTCTAAGGTCCCTTCCCACCTATGCTATTCTAAGCTTGTGTGTTGTAGAGCCCTGATTTTCTCCTTTAACAATTGCTTTTGAACAATCAGTCAGGACATATTCCCCATTAAGACTCCATCCAAGGGTTCTGATTGCTCCAAGCATTTATCCTGGAGGAATTAAGGCTAAATGCTCTGGCCATCTGTATTGCAGCTAAGGGCTACTGTTTTGAGTGGTTGGCTGTAGGCTTTGTAGGCTTTTGCCAGTGAAAAATCCTGGACACAAAGACTGGACAGGAAATTGGACAAACTGAATGTGACTCTCCCTGAACCCCAGTTCTTCCACGGTGTAACTGTAATACCTAGTGCAGGAGTGCTGCTAAGTCTCAACATAGAAATGCTGGCAAAGTACACACAACCCAAAATCTTAGCATGCTGTTAAACACATGCTGGTCTAAAAATTCATCTTGTCTCCAGTAGCCTCAGGAAGAGTTTTAGAGAGAATATGATCTGTTTTTCTAGATGTAGGTCTCTATTACCACCTGAGGTGACAGAAGGCTCTCAAACTAGATTCCTGTGTTTAGACAGACTTAACCCTATGTAGCCTGTAGTCACTGGGCAGTTTATCAGCTGCATTAATCACCATTTTGAAACTTGTTATGCAGAAGAGTGTAAACCTCGTTTTGCAACAAGAGGTAGGAAATCGATTGCTGACAGTAAGAATGTGGTCAAAAGAAAAAGACTACAGAAGAAAGGAATTCACAAATGAAAAAGCTACGCTCCTCAGGATGTATGTGAATATTGTGTAAATAGGCATTAGTTAGAGGTTTAATTGTGTCAGTGTTTTCTTTGATAATTATACGTTGCAACAACTCTTCTGTTTGCTGGCAGTGTTAAATACATCACAACAATGCTTCTGACCGTGTCTGACATATCCAGTATTGCACCTTCACTTAAGAAACATCCTCTGCCTGTTTATCCTGTGTAATTTCCCAACCACTTTGGAGCCCTGCACTTAACTGACTTTGACACGGACTCTCATCCCCAAAGCACTTAGGAGCATATGCATAATAAATACTTTACTATTTTTACTGAATACAGGAATAGGCAATTATGTGATTTTACAGGAGTGAAGGCATAATTAGTGAGCAACCAGCCTGTAGATTTAAGACTACTTGACATTTACCTTGAAAAGCAACTTAAGGTGATCCCTGTCACAATGAAGCAGAACGCTGCCTCAGCCCCTGTTCAGGTCAGAATAAAAATAATCAACATACTGTATTAGGAGACAATTTGAAATCTATTTATCTTGCAGTTGTTCCACTTTTTCCATGTGTGAACCCATGCAGTGTCATGTAAGAATATAGCTCATATACGGCTGGTCTTTGCAGTACCAGCAAAGTACAGCCTCTTGGTTGTTAGATTTTTTTTTCTTCTGATGGTTGTTTGAAGTTGTTTGAAATTATTTGCTCGTTTTCCTGGCACTGATATTGTAGGAAGCAATTCTGCCTAACTCATATCCACCTCTGCTGTAAAGACAGGCTCATGGAGCTGGGGTTGTTCAGTCTGGAGACTGGAAGGCCTCAGGAAGACCTAATAGCAGCCTTCCAGCTGAAGGCGGCCTACAAGAAGGACTGTTTGCAAAGGCCTGCAGTGATAGCACGAGGGGCAATGTTTTGAAATTAAAGACAGATTTAGACTGGGTATTAGGAACAAGTTCTACACCATGAGGATGGTGGAATACAGGAAGAGGTTGCCCAGGGAGGGATTTGAGGCTCCATCCCTGCACCTATTCAAGGTGAGGCTCAACAGGGCTTTGGGCAGCCTGATCTAGTTGAGGATGCACCTGCTTAGTACAAACAGGCTTGGATTAGTTGACCTTCTAATGTTCCTTCCAACCCAGACCCTTATATGATTTTATATGCCAGGCTTCTTATGACCAGGGCCACCATTGCATTGCTAACTTTCTATATTGGTTCTCTTTAATTTATTAATGTTTGATCTCCTGTTGTGCAAAGTCTTAATGATCTGATGGTGTTTATTAATTTAACCTCAATTTAAATGTAATTGACTCACGAGCACTTATGTTTCATGATGTGTTCTTCTGGGGCTATCTAATTAGATACAAGCCTTTCCCAAATTCAGACCAATGTTGCATTTTCAAATTAATAAGATTGGTATTCAGCCTTTTCTTCTTCACATATACTGACTCTGCTTGGTGGATCATAATGGAGATTAGTTACAATTGCCCTGAAAAAAGAGGTCCACAGCCTGCAGTTCAAGAAACTAAGTGCTAAGGTTGATGAATTTGCTGTGATAGAGTTGTTGGGATTGGAAGTGACTCTTGGTGGTCTAGTCCTACATGCTGTTCACAGTAAGTTCCAGAGCATGTTATTCAGGGCCTTTTTTGTGCTGGGCACCCTTGGAACAGGAATTCCCCAGCCTTTCTGGGCTACATATTCCAGTATTTGACCACCTTTGTGGTAAAAAAAATTTCTTACACCTACCGGAATTTCTCATGTTCCAGCTTGTGTTTGTTGCCTCTCATCCTGTTACTGTGCATCTGAGAAGAGTTTGGCTCCATCATCTTCATATCAAGATGTGTTTTGAGCCTTCTCTAGTGTGAATAGGCCCAGATCCCTCAGCCTCTCTTCTTATGTGGTGTGCTCCACCCCCCTGAGTATATAGGTGGCCTTTCACTGAGCTCATTCCAATCTATCAATGTTTTTCTTGTCCAGAGGAACCACAAACTGCTCACAGTATTCCAGACACAGTTTCATAGATGCCAAACAGAGGAAAGGATCAGTTCCTGGGCCCGCTGACTACACTTGTTAAAACAGCTCAGGGGACAGTTGGCCTTCTTTGCTGCAAAAATACCCTGCTTCATGTTCACCTGATTTATGTTCAACTTGTTGTTGAGCAGGCCTCCCTCATCCATTTCCTCAAAGATGCTTCTCATACAGTTGTTCCCTAGCCTGTCCTGTCGACTAGAAGTACTCCAGCCCAGTTAGAAGACTTCACATTTGCTTCTGATGAAATTTTTGTTGAAATTTTGACCACAGTAGGCACTTATATTGGAAGTTGATTTCCCTAATTATTTAAGTGTCTCACAGTTTGGGCCACTGAGTATAATTGCTCCATGAAAAACTGTGCTTTAGCCAGCTATCTCGGTTAGAGTAACAGTCATTCCATCCATTTGGGAGTGCTAGCCATAATAATAGGGTGGAAAAGCATAGAGCAAGATAACAGTGAGCTATCAGTCATATTTGTGCTTTCTTGTTAGCTTGAATTAAGCTAATGAGTAGATTAAGATACTGACAAAAAAAAAAAAAAAGGAAAGATCTCTGCCAATACTTGAAGCCACATTTCAGTTCTGATAGAGCAATGCTTGCACAGAGCTGAAATTGAGGGCTGTGACCATCACTATGACCAAAGCTTCTCGTTTTGAAGAACATTCTGAGGCAGAGGGGTCTGTATCTTGTTGCTGAGCACAGATCCATAAATATACTGGTACTATTTGGGATACCGAGGGGAGTCTCTCTGGCAGCATCTCTGCTACGATTCGGGCCATGGGGATCATTAATTGGACAGGGGAGTGCTTCCCTTGGTATTACCTTAACTGTCACTTCAGATCAGTTGGAGAATTAACAGAATAATGTTCACAGAATCACAGAGCCTTTAAGGTTGGAAGAGACCTCCAGAGATCATTGAGTCCAACCCCCCTGCCAAAGCAAGATCCCCTAGGGTAGTTCACATAGGAATGTATCCAGGCAGGATTTGAAAGTATCCAAAGAAGGAGACTCCACAAACTCTCTGGGCAGCCTGTTGCAGTGCCTGTTCCATCACCCTCACTGTAAAGAAGTTTCTCCTCATGTTGAGATGAAATCTTATGTGTTTAAGTTTGTAGCTGTTGCTCTTTGTCTTATTGCTGCGGACCACCAAAAAGAGATTGGCCCCAGACACTTGACTCTCACCCTCACATATTTATACACCTTGATCAGATCTCCTCTCACCCTTCTCCAGACTGGACAGCTCCAGGTCGCTCTCCATAGGGGAGATGGTCAAGTACCCCAATCATCCTCACAGCTTTCCATTGGACTCTTTCCAGCAGGTCTCTGTCTCTCTTGAACTGGGGAGCCCAAAACTGGACACAGAATATTAAAATGATGTTCTGGTTAGAGCCACTCTAAAAGAAATCTTGGAGCAAACAGGTTTTCTTTTTAATGTTTTAATTGAGTATTAGTGCTCAATACCTTGTAAGAGACAAGCCTGAAGATGGACAAAGCTTTCTATGGGAACAGCTTTAGCTGACTGAAATAATAACTGGTTGATATTTACTAGTGTTAGTGAAGTTATGTACCATCAGTGACCAAAAGGTATTGAGTCTGATGGGTAAATTACTCTGTGAAAGCTAAGACTAGAAGTGATGAGGATTGAAAGGCAATTGTGCAACAATGGCTAATTACTAGATGTATTGTTAAGGATAATCAACACAGTGCTAACACCAAAGGATTATATGAATTGACATTGCAAAATGGGAAAAGGCTGGCTGATTAGTTCTTAGTAAGATATGGCAACTTAGTTAATCTCTACCTAGCAGCAAGCCCAGTCAGATGGCAGTAGGTTTCTCTCAGCCCTATAAATGCGTGCCAGAATCACCTGTGCAGGTTTTGCTGAGGATTTACTTGGCTTGATGCATAGCCCAGCTCACATGTATATGTCACTCTTTATACCAGCTAAAGGCTCCACCCATATTCAGCCACCTGCAAAATTGGTGGCTGCTGAGGTGGATGTTATTTCACAGAATCATGGAATAGCTTAGGTTGGAGGGGACCTCAGACATCACCTACTGCAAATCCCCACTACCATGGGCAGGGACACATCTTAGCTAGACTGAGTTGCTCAAGGCTTCATCCCGGCCTTGGACACCTCCACTGAGGGGGCATCCAACATGTGTATGTTGGATCTCAAGAGCCTTTTGTGTGCTTGATTTTAAGCCTTGGCAATTTGCATTCTGTCTGCTTACCTCCAGAGAGTCCTACTTCCAGCTGCAGCTTGCCCACTCTCTCTTCACCCTCCATGTGGTTTGTATTTGTTCTAGCTTAAGTTTCCCAGAGCCCAAAAGCATAACAGAGCAATATAATAATAGGATGCCTCCCCCTCTTTGGAAAGAATTAGGCATAGGGAGTGGAAAGGTGTAAAAACACCCAAAGAATAGTCTTGCTTTGGTTTGGAAGTTAAAAAAAACAAAACAAAAACCAAACAACAAAACTTTAACAGTAAATAAAAAGTATTTAAGGTAAGAGGAGTTACAAAAAGGTATAGGGGAGGGAAACAAGGTACAAAATATATATACAACCAGATTGATGGCAATAGATGGAGTAGATTCACGAGGTGGTTGTCCCACAATGTGCTAGGGTGGCCACGTGGCAAAATCAGGAGCAGCAGAAACCAGAGTGCTGCTGGCAGGCAGGGCAAAGAGAAAGAGAAACAGTAAGTTTCTTTGTTTTTATAGGGGGCCTAGAGAGGGAGTGAGACTGGGCTAACGATGACACCTGGGGTCATATTCAGACCACCCCCAAAGAGGAGTCAGGAGGACCTGGAGTCAGGTTCAGACCACCCCAGGAGGGTTAACCCTTTACAGTGGTACTTCTGGATCATGGTGATTTTCAGCTTTTGCTTCAGCTCCATGCTCAACAGCTGGTAGTAGATTTGTGCGACTGCAGCAGTGCTCCAATTAAAGATTTTATTTACTGACACATGTCAACACAGGGAGGACATGAATCTCATGGAGCATATGCAGTGGAGGGCCATGAAAATTATTAGGGGGCTGGAGCACCTCTCCTGTGAGGACAGGCTGAGGGAGCTGGAGTTGTTCAGCATGGAGAAGGCTCTGGGGAGACCTAGTTGGAATCTTCTAGCACCTAAAGGGGGCCTACAAGAAGGATGGAGAGGGACTGTTTATGAAGGTCTGCAGTGATAGAATGAGGGGTAACAGTTTGAAATTAGAGAAGAGCAGATTTAGATTGGATGTTAGGAGAAAGCTCTTTACAATGAGGGTAGTGGAACACTGGAACGGATTGCCCAAAGAGGTAGTTGAGGCCCCATCCCTGATATTCCATGTGAGGCTCAACACGACTCTGTGCAGCCTGATCTAGTTGAGAATGCTCCTGCTGACTGCAGAGGGAGTTGGACTGGATGACGTTTGTAGGTCCCTTCCAAGCCAGGTGATTCTGTCATCATGTAATTCAAAGTGCTTCTTTTACTTTATGCTTTGCCTTCTGAAAAATGCCTTTAAATATTCATGTGGCTAATTTGAACAGATGTGAATGTTTGATGCCCAAAGACAAACATGTTTTTATAAAGGTTGTTCTGGGAGACACCCAGAAACAGAAGTTGATAGTGCAACTGAAGCTCTTCTAACGGATTCTCTTTTCCTGCTGTGGGATCACTGATACTCCAGACTGTTCAGTTCAGACTAATGGCAGGTCAAAAGAAGTTTTTATTTCCTAGTTCTCTTCTAAAAGGTCTTTCAATATGGCCTTAAAAATAGGCATTTTTATTTGAATTTCAGTGGGAACTAAATATGTCTGAAGTTTTAAGTGTGTTTTTTAAGTGGTTTTGGCTTTTTTTTTTTTTTTCATGGAATCAGAATAAAATATTGCTAAAAGGTGAACAGGGATGTCAAAATCTGCCTGCCTTAGAAGTCAACCATACTTCAGGAGGAGTTGTTGAAGAGAAGAACAACTCGTACTTATGACAAGGCTTCTTCTTAAGGGATAAAACACCACCTGACTTGCTTTCACATTTGATTTTATTGTAAATGTCATAATTCCTGAAAGCTGAGTTAAGAAATAAAGGTAAAATTCATAGGTATTAGAGGGCTGTGGGGAAAATGATGAATCCCAATGTTTCCATATTGCACACTAAAATACAGACATGAAAGAAATGCTCTTTACTAAGCACTCTTATATTGTTCAGTAACAGAACAATGACACCCTGTGGGAGACAAACTGCAGTAAATTCTAATGAAGAAACCAAATAAAATGAGCTTAAATTGCAGATAGGTAGTTATCTTAACCTCCAGGCTCATTTCAGGCTCTTCCTCTGTAACACAGTGTTCCAGATCAAATCAGTTAATTCCTACTCCTGAGAATGGATGTTGAGTATGATACAGGGAGCTTGCAGACATGTGACAGTTGACATTTGAGTGTGAAACATCCACTTGTTCCTAGCAGATGTGGTGTTTTCCTTTCTTCTAATTACTTTTTTTCCTTATTTGGTACAAGATGCTTTCCTTATCTGTGCTTTGGGTACAGTGTTTTCTTGTGACTGTGAAAGATTGGGCAGCAGAAGTCTCTTACTGAAACAAGTTGTCACGTAAGACATAGGACTTACAGCAAGTTGTTTTGCTACTACTTTATTGATCACTTTTCAGTTACAAGCATCTTAGTTTGGTCAGTGTGAGCACAGAGCCGGAGTATTGTATAAGCTAGCTAATTCTGGCCTCTCTAAATAAACTTCTCAACTTGGTAGAGCTTCTGGATGGTTTTCCCACAAGATTTTGTCACAGAAGGCTTGCTCTGGTTGTGGAAGTGATGGTTGTTTAGGTTAAAAGGACTGCAGTCGGTCATCCAGCCCTGAAAAACAGGAGCTGTCATTTTGGGAGAAATCCATTAGGAGCATCACAACACGGATCCTGGAGAAAGTGGGAGAGAAGACATTTACTCAATGTTAGTATGTGTAGATACCCAGATTACTTACTTGAAGTCAAATGAACAACTCTGGAGTAAAAAGCCTCTCTTTTGAAAGGAAGCAGGACTCCTAAAACACCTAGGAGACTTTTCTCTGCCCCATCTCTTTTGTGTTTCCCTGTGTAAGTGCATTGCAAACTGAACTCTGAGTGTCAGCTGATAGAGAGATGGGACTTCTGATAAGTGAGTGTGTGAGGTTATGAGTAAAAGAGCCACAGCTTTCTGTGTTGGAGTCATAGCAGGAGGCAGTTTAGTAAAGGCTTCTGTCCTTCATCCTTGAAAAGACACAGATTATATGTGCATTCTTTACAGCTTTGTGTAAGCTAAATGTGTAAAAAACCTCTTTGCACACCAGGAGGGCTGCCTTAATGAAGAATGCTAACATGATAATTAAACTTCATGAAACCTCTCAGGTGACTGTAAGATCTGAGCTTACATGAGGTCTCTCACTATTATTCATGCCTCTTTGGTTAAACCATGATGACTTTTGTGGGTATTATTTTGTAAAATTGCTATTGCTCTAGATTCAGCAGCTCTATTACAAGCACAGTGCTTAAAGAAGCTACCACTGATGCGGGTACTTTAAAGTCAAAATATATCCTGTCTTATTTTTCAAGGGATGATTTTCCTGGAAGTGTATCTTTGAATATTCTTGGCATCATAGTTATGCACTTAGCAATAATTAAAACATGTTCAGTTGTTTACATCTCGCAGTTAATTGTTGCCTTTGTCACCAGACAAGTTACAGAGTGTAACTTTTTTCAGCTCTGGACACTAGAAAGCTCCTGAAAGTGAATCCATTAGTTAACATCTCTTCACTCAATATCCAGAGAGATGGCATTAGTCATATATTTTTAATAGGGCATAAGGAATTTGTCCACTGAAAAACTTTGGCTAAGTAGACTATAAGATATATATTTATCTCATTAATCCCTGTGCATCTCCAGTAGTGAGCTGTAAAGAGTTAGGAGACTTCTGTGAAGAATAAAACAGTAAATAGAAAATCTGGAAACGTTTTCCTCACGTGAATGAAACAAAGCAAAGATAGATTGTGCTATTTAATAATCTGGAGAAGTAGTAATAAAAGTAAGGATTACACCTTCTTCTCATAGGAAAAGCAGAGTGTAGGTAAGAATGGGAAACATCAAGTTACTCCCTAGAAGGCTAGGGCTGCCCACAAACATCTGTTTGGCTTCATGTTCTGGTCAGTGCTTGCTACCATAACGCAGGCCTTCTGCACCTACTGATTGCTCTGGTTGTAAAGGAAGAATCCAATCCCATTCACTAATACCTCTGAAAAAAACACAAGCTGTTACTTGCAAACCTAACCACCATTTGAGAGCGGATTTTCTGAATCTAAAGACACCTCCTGGCAACCTGTGTTCAGACAAAACTATCTATTGTCTCCAGAATCTTACTTTTTTGGTCTCTCCTTCCACTCTGCCAGTGACAATTAGTCAGAGCTGGGCTCAAATTCACAGCTGGTATGCTGTTCTAGTATGTAAATGATTATTGCAAGACTGCTGAGTTGGGTCCGTACCAGGTAGAACTGGTAACTCTTCTCGTACAGCTTCCAGCTATCAAACACCTCCTTAAATGCATCAGAAGTCTGTAAATACGGTGGTGAAAGGCCTTGGGTCAGCCAGCCAATATAAAACAAGAGCTGCAGCTTCAGAAATACCCACAAGGGCTTCACAATCAATCTAATAAAATTTGGAATTTGGTGGAATATTAATAAGAGTATTGGGGACATTTTTAGCAGTGTCCTTGTGAAAAAGTGCTCAAGCTACTGTATTAGCTTTAACATGGGTGTTGCAAGGGATATTCTGCTGTTCCCTGTTTGACAGGGAAATAAACTTGAGCACACACTTGTTCTAATGAAGTGGGGCAAGAGCACACAGCAAAGTGGAGACAAAATATGGATTTCCTTTATCTGCCAGCTATGGCCTTGTAGCTGTACGCCTAGGATCTCTGGACATTCAGCAGGCAAGTTGTTAAAATATATGGACAGATGTAAGGAATTCTGGGTGGTACCTACTGTCCCTGTAGGTCATGTCAGATGTGCAGTGATCCTGGGACGTGTGTGACCTCAGTGTATGAACCTCATGGTATAGCTGTGCTGTGCAAATCGTATGGACAGGCTGACTTCTGTGTGTGCAGATCAGCCCCAGGTTGCATATGCAACAACCATAGCCACATTGGATTCACTGTCTACACACTGGACAGACCACATGTACTTCTGTATGAAAATCCCGGAGATATAGGAACTATTGCTGTTTAAATTTTGAAGGATGAAAGGGGTGTTTGCTTGGCATTTTCTCCTGCAGTAAATAGCACCAAATGATTCATCAGCAGGAAAAAAGTAACAAAGATGATGATTTCACCTCAATAATCCAATGCACATGTATGAAGTGCAGCAAGCATCTAGTCAAAAATTATTATTTAAACTCAAATTCATCCAAATTATTCTCTAGAAACAAACAACTAACCAGTGCTTTCCTGGAGTGTTCCCGCCTTTGCTGTATGGAGAGTAAATCTCTGTGGCATTTGGTTCTGCTGCTGTTTGATGTGTGGTACCAGACTACAGAATCCCAGCATGGTGAAGGGGTTGAAAGGGACCTCTGGAGATCATTCAGTCCAACCTCTCTGCTACAGCAGGGTCACCTAGAGCAGGTTGCCCAGGATCACGATGTCCAGGCAGGTTTGGAATCTCTCCAGAGAAGGAGAATCCACTACCTCTCTGGGTAGCCTACTTCAAGGCTACAGCACTCTCATAGAAAATGTTTAGGTGGAACCTCATGAGTTTTAGTTTGTGCCTGTTGCTGGGCACTACTGAGTCTGGCCCCATTCTCTTAGCCCTCACCCTTTAACACATACTGAGCATCAAGAAGTTCTCTTCTCCATCTGCTCTTGCTTAAGCTAAACAGCTGCAGGTCAGCCTTCCCTTGCCTGCAGTTTAGTGCAGACTGGGTCAGATCGCAGATCTAGCTAGTCTAGTAACCAGACTGTGACAGTGGCCAGAAGTGCTACTATGACAGGAGTGGAAAAGGTGCAGGTCAGATGTGTTGCCCTATGAGGAGCACTACAGACATCTCATAGTGCTCCCTGGGGCTGTGGTTGCCTTCCTGCCTAAGACAGTGAGCTGGTCACCCATGAGGACTGAGGACCCTACTGCAGAAGAAACCCAAGTTAGTTCAGTAAAGGTGCAGTCACTGACAGTTAGTGGACTTAAAGTCAACTAGGTACTGCTTGAAAGAATCCAGCACAGAGCCGCAAAGATGCTGAAGGCAGTGGAACACCTTCTTTGTGAGGAAAGGCTGAGGGAGCTGGGGCTCTTTAGCTTGGAGAAGAGGAGACTGAGAGGTGACCTCATTCATGTTTATGAAGACGTGAAAGGCAGTGTCAGGAGGACAGAGCCAGGCTCTGCTCAGCAATGTCCAAGGATAGGACATGGGGCAATGGGTGTAAGCTGGAGCAGAGGAGGTTCCATGTGTCCATCAGGAAAAACTTTCTCACTGTGAGGGCTGACAGAGCCCTGGAACAGGCTGCCCAGAGAAGTTGTGGAGTCTCCTCTGGAGACACTTAAAACCCCACTTGGATGCATTCCTGTGTGATTTACTCTAGGTGGTCCTGTTCAGTCAGGCAGTTTGGACTGAATGATCTTTCAAGGTCCCTTCTAAGCCCTAACATTCTGTAAGTATCAGTTGATTTTGATATACTGTAGGTTATTTGTTTAATATGGGCCAATAATATTAACAATGACACGGTTTAGGAAAAATCTCTTTTTAGCTGTTAGTAAAAGAGTAGAGTTTAAGCAGTTGAGACTTTGTAAGATGAGCCATCAAGGAAACTTCCTGGGTTTGAGGCCACTCTCTGAAAAGGTGTTGAGCATTTTCTAAGGAACATCCCATAAAAAGAAACATTACCTCACCTGGAAGTCCAATGCCATCAAAATAGTGATTTCAGGCTTCCCATCTTTATGGGAATTCTTACTCCTGTATTATTTTTTCCCAAGGTACAATTCCTTTTATGCAGAGGATGAAGCATGATTCATACATAGAAAGTAATCTAATTAATACAGGAAAATACTTTGAACAAGATCACAGGAGTGGCCAAACCAGAACAGATTATTGGTGTGTTACGTCAGGCTTCTGGGGTGGCCTATATACCTGGGGACAATACCCAAGCAAAACAAACCAACAGCAGTTCTCACATACAGGAGGCAACCAGACATTGTTTCACAGTGACAATGTTATCTCTGTCCTGGCGGGCAAGGGCCATCAGTGCATTTCTGAAACACAACTTCATAGTATCCTGAAAATGAGTCCATTTTACTTTTGGACTGGGGTGTGACTGCTGTTGCTGGTGGTCAACGCTGAAAGTAGGTCACGTAGGGTGCAAAACAATAGTCATGGTAGGAACTTGATCTGAAGCAGCCAGGCTGAGCTGGCATCAAACGAGTGGCTTCTCCACGTTTTTTTCTACAGCAGAAGGTAGTTTCAATTAAAAACAGCTTCAGTTTTGGTACCTTGTTTATTTGTTGCGAGCTGTGAACTGGGCGCACTCATTTGCGGATGTTTCAGCCATAGTCTCGTGATAGTTGGTACTTACCTTACGCCCCCAGCTTCTTGGTAAATCCCACATTTTCTGAAGTTAAGAAGGTAACGTAAAAGAGCCAAGCAAACGAACAGCAGCAACGACCTGCAATACGGAAGGCTCACTGTGAAGCTTTTTTAGGCGAGTCTGGTGGTCGCCTGGGTCCTACAGGCAGTTGCAGGGAGCTGGAGTTACCCAGCAGGCTGCACCTGCCCTGCCCAACCCAGCCCCCCCCTCGTCGGTACTGCAGGGGTGCCCGGTGGGGCGCTACCCTGGGCCGCCTCGGGCAGGGGCGATCAGTGCCGGGGGCCGCCCCCGGGGCGGGCCAGGCGGAGGCGGTGCCAGCAGCCTCCTACAAAGGCGGTGCGCGGAGCAGCACTCAGCTGCAGGCTTCCGCGGCCCCCTAGCTTCAGGCGGGCGTTGCACGGCGCTCGGTTCCCGAGGCGGCGGAGTGTCCCCGGCCGCCCGCTCCGCATAAGGCCAGGGCTTTCCGACTTCAGCTACAGTGCTAGCTAAGTCGGGGAAGGCAACACGGAGCGAAGCCGCGCGTCCCCCGCCTCCTCTCGGCATCGGGCTTGTGGCAGCGGCTGAGCGGCCGGCATGGCGCGGGGAGCGGAGCCGGCGGGCGAGCGGCGGCCCTGCGGTCAGTGCGCGGCGGCAGGGGCGGCAGCGCCTCTCGTTCGGCTGCTGGGAGCGGGTGCGGCGTCTCCCGGGGCAGCTTCGCTCCGCGCACGGCGCTAGGCTCTTCCACCGCAGCGAGGGGTGCCTGTTGCGCGCCGGGGTGCGGTCGTTGTGCCCCAATCCTCTTTAGCGTCTGTGTTTTCTTTCTCATTTAGGATCTGTGGTTGCCTATTTTACCTCTGCAAAGTTTCTGCTTTATCTCGGGCATGCACTGTCCACTTGGGTAAGTAAAGTATTGGCCGGGTAGGAGGAGTTTATTAATCTATCTATGACTTCGCTGGATATTGCTGCTTCCCAAAAAAGCCTCACAAATAGCGCACTGCCACAACGGCATTAAAGGCCTTGTCGTGGTCCTTTGACGTTAAAAGTCGCCAGAATTTCTGTTACAGTAGATTCAATTTTCAGCACAGTGTCGTTTCTTGAGGACCTGCTTCTGTACTTCTTTCTGCATTTAAGTAACTACAGAATTGGTCAGATTCCTTATAGAGTGAGTTCTAAGTGACAGAAATAAAGTGAAGTCCATGTCAGAATGAAAGACAGTCCACTGCAACATGTATTTCAAGGATTACTACACTTACTAATGAGAAGTACTTGATGTTTACAGTGGACCTGTTACTACCACTCCTTAGCAGACTTGTTGTCAGGAGATGTCTTGGATTTCTGTTACATGCTTTCTGAAATGTTTTCCTTTTGTGCTGAAGTAACTTGCTACACCAGTTTGTGCTCTGTTGAAGGCTACCTTAAAATGTGCACTACGAATAAGCTATCTGCTTCTGCTCCATGTGTGCCTTATAACACAATCTTGATCCAATTGTTCAACTCCAGAAGCAGTGGAAATCTTCCTCCATAATATTACCTGGTTTCTACTCAGTGCTGGATTTGGTCTTCTTTAATGTGTGTCCTGTTTAGCATTGACCAAATAAATGGTTGTTGCACAGTTAGGACATTGCATGCTTAACACTGGCAGCTTTTCACCTCCACTAACCTGAAAGGTCATCTGTCTGCTTCCCTTGCAGTATTTTATCAGTTCCTAATATGACTGAAGGAGCTGAGTGATGATGCTTCTGTTTTGCTCATTGCTTTTCAGAGGCCAGGATTGTTAGCTCTCTGTCAGTTTGGCCATCCCTGCCCACTCCTCTCTTCAAAGCCATGCTGTTGGGGCTGCTCTCAGTACATGAGTAAAGGTGACAAAACAGAGTTTGAAAGTAATGTTGCACGCTGTAACAGGCGTTAGACTGCAGCATGTCTGTTCAGCTGTTTAGCAGTATTAATAGCATATGACTTGTCCCAGTGTGTTTTCTTTCACGCTGAAAATCTTGACTCAAGCCCCAGCCAAACTTGCTGAAACAATAGAAATTCAGCCTGTTTTGACAGAACTGGGCACAGGACTGCACCTTTTCTGTCTCCTGAGTTCCTGTAGCCTGAGTGTTTTTGCTAGCAGGAGCAGTAAACAGGCAACTTGAACCTTCAGAACTTAAAGTAGTGCTTCATCTTTGTTCTGGAATGGCTGCGTCCACAATCCAAAGCCTGGTGGAAATGTGGGTGTGCTGATTTGGTTTCTGTGTCACTAAGTCTCTGTGTTACTAAGCCATTCCTAAACACACAGTGAAGCTGTAAATGATTAAACGTGTCATGTCTCCACAAATGCGCAGATTTGAACAAAGTCTAGGCTGTGTCTTGGGCTCTCGTTCAGTGAAGCATTTGAATGTGTGCTCGCCCTTGGTGATCTTACTAAGTAGGACTATACTGCTGAACTGGAGTCTCTGCTCCTGTGCTATTTCCTTTCTGTTTGTAACTACTTGCTATCACTCGACAGTAAAGAAAGATCAGAAGGAAACTAGATTCACCATGGGCCAGGCCAAGCACTT
Organism: Tricholaema leucomelas; assembly: GCA_013400475.1. Lineage (NCBI taxonomy): Eukaryota > Metazoa > Chordata > Aves > Piciformes > Lybiidae > Tricholaema lacrymosa > Tricholaema leucomelas. Next base: position 115,130 of record WAAF01009149.1, on the reverse strand, counting down.
GGTAGAAGGTCAGTTGCAACTTCCCAGCTTTATCTGTGCCACTCAGACCTTGGGAGGCCTATCAGTAGGTGCAGTCTAGCTACTGCTTGACTTGTTGGTTTCAGTTCTGAAATGGGATTGCATATGTTGGGTCTGAGATGATTATAGGGATAATTATAATGAGAGAAGAGCAAGAACCATCTTTAAAAGAATGGTGAATCTGAATAGCTGAGTTAATTATTGAAAGGAATTGAAATAGCTACATTGGGAGACATTTTAAAGTGGGGTTAAGTGTGTATTATCAAGGCCTTGGCGACTTCTGAAGGCAATATTTACTGTTTACATTTTAGTAGATCCTTTGAGATTACCTATTTCAAACCTCTGTCCCTCACTAATAGTGTTCTATGATGCTAATTTAGCTTTGCTTGCTCTTTATTTTTTTTTTAATTCCTGAAATAAACTCATGCTTTCAGGTTGCAATGGCTTCAGTTACCCCCAAAATTATCTGTATAGACTAGCCAGGTCAAAATAGTCTGTGTAAATATGTTGGATAAGGTTGAGCAGAGTTCACAGGCTCCTTAAATAAATTGTGTCGCAAAATCATGATCTCACTGAGGTGAGAGTAAGCTTCCTGTGAGTTTCAGGTTTTCCTCTCCTATAGCAGTAGTGGCACTGACCTCCATATGCTTATAACTTTTACAGTGCCTTTTACAGCATGTCACGATTGAGCAGCTGAAACATCTCTACATAAAGACAACACCCCTCAAACTTCTGTTAGTATTTTCATACTCAAATTCCCTCTTTGGCTTATTTTTCTAGCTTAATAAATGGTTACCCAGGCTAATCAAAACTTGGATAATCAATCTGCATGTATTTTAAGTGAAATTCAGTGTTGGGTCATATTAAGTTTAAGTGAAATTATATCCCTGTGTTTTCATTGCTGGAATACTTTCTATATATTCCTACTAACCGTGGAATAAAAGTGAGATATATTTTGCAGAAGGCTTTAGGTATTTGTGGAGAGTAAAAACTGCTTACTCTATGCAACAAGGTGCATCTAAGATGATTGCATTTGAACTTTTTCACTCATTTTACTTAGAAAAAATACAAAATACTCTTTTTTTTTTTCCCTTGGAACAGGTGAAATTTACCTTCCAACATGACTGGAATGTAGTTTTTTCCTACCTGTATTTAAGGGATATGTACATATTAGAGTGTTTGAAGAAACTTCCACCAGAGCACTTCAATAAGTTAAATTCTTACTGTGTGTTTATACTACATTTAACCAAACTTGGCAGTTGTTTGGAGTCTCCAAATAATGTTTTTTTTTTTTTTTTTTTTCATATATCTCCTGATTGCTGTGTTCTGTGATACGTTAGATTTGGCAGACTTTGCTTTGTACAAGGGCTTTTATGTTATGCTTCTCCACACACCAGCCCTTTGGAATTGTTCAGGTCCTTAGAAATTTGTACTATTTGCTGTATCACAGATCAGTGCTTGTTTAAGATAAGGCAGCAGAAGAAAACGGTTTCATGTTCGGTTTATGAAAGGCTAACATTGGGGACCCTTAGGAAACAAATGGTGTGCTTAGGGGGGTGAATGATTTCTAGGAATCTGCTCCACTGAGTACCCATAGCATTTTCCTTAGTGCATTTCTTGCAGTAGATACAAAAATGAAGTGAGCTGTGCTTCCCATCATGTGACAATGTAAAACCTCAATGTACTCCTTAGCAAGCTGGAAGTCTTGTTTGGTAGCAAATGTAAGAGATGTTTCAAATAGTGTGAAAAATTACTTCACTTGGACACATTTGACGTTGTGGGCTTCTGCTTTTTACTTATGTTAAGTGCTACCAGAACATGACGACACTGTATGCAACAGGCTAAAGAGGTGGAACCAGCAGTGAGATTGCAGTAGGTTGAACAAGCTCTGATATTCTATCTCTTAGTAGTACCCTAATGTTTAACATTGTTAAAAAGAGCTTAAGTCCTCTGACTTCAGAAACTTCAGTTAGCATTTAGGACCACACCTTACTTGTTTTAAACAAGTCTGTCCTGAACTGCATTCTGACTTGCTTTGGTTGACTGTTCTAAAGCAGCATTTAAGCTATAAGCAAGCTGCTCTTTTAAACTTGCTTATATAGTAGTGATAATTGGTAAATCTATTGCTAACACTTGATCCATGCTGGGTAATCTGTGTAAGCTTCCTGAGGCTTGATGGATGTGAACTTTGTCTCTTTATAAGAGAAAACCTGTTGTGTTTTTATGTATCACAAGCTGTAATGTTGCACTCAATTAGGGGAGATGATCTTGGGGATATTGGGATAAAATCAGTGGTGACATGATATAGTGATAAAAAAGCCCAAATCAACCACCTCAACAAAACACTCTAAAAGAAACAATTTAATCCCCACACTCATTGTCCTTGCAGTGTTAAAAACTTTGCTTTAATCCAGGCTTTTTTCAGGGCATCAGTAAAACAGTTGAATGCTTGCAAAGTGCAAAGAGTAATGTTGTCTGTCTCCTCTCTTTTGCTCTTAAAGGGGGATCGTATGTGGCATTTTGCTGTCTCTGTGTTCCTGGTTGAACTTTATGGAAACAGCTTACTCCTGACTGCAGTCTATGGACTGGTTGTGGCAGGATCAGTTCTTCTCCTGGGAGCCATTATTGGAGACTGGGTGGACAAGAACTCCAGGCTCAAAGGTTAGAAGCCTAAGAGCAGGTTATTCACTTAAAGATGGATCAAATTAACATAAAAAGATCAAATTGATATAGTTAGCTTCTCAGGTCAGAGTTGAGAATGGGGCTTGCTTAGTTTTCATCAAGAGCAGTGTCTCAAAGTGGTAATCATTACAGAAAAATTGTGTCAAAGACTGGAGGAAAATGGATTTATCATATGACCACCACTACTCAGGCTAAACTTCTACAACATGTAGAGATGAGTGGAAAGCACCACAGGCCAAGTTCTCTTACAATTTAATAGTAACATATGCTCACATTGTATTCTGTCTGGATACAGATGTCTTCCACATAAGTGTAAACATGCACTACATTTGCATTACATATATTATAGGAAGAAGCTCTTCAGTGTGAGGGTAGTGAGACTCTGAAAGGAGTGTTTGTGAATGCCTTCTCTCTGGAGGTGTTTAAGTTTGGATTGGATGAGATCTTGGGCAGCCAAGTCTGGTTGAGAGGCATCCCTGCCCATGGCAGGGAGATTGTGGAAGATGGTCTCTGAGGTCTCTTCTAATGTAGTCAGTTCTGTGACATTGAAGATTAGAGACCAAAGTTTTATCTTTACCTCCTTAAAAATAGTATCATTGAAGCATGTACAGTTTGGCTTTTGATTGAGAAAATACCTACTTGGACTGTAAATTGTTAAGAGTTATGACTTAAGAGCTATGAAGTTATGTCAGAGGTTGTTTGTCTAAGACAATAGAAGGTTTGAAATCTAAGATGAAGTGCCTCTTAGGTTTTGGGAGGAGAGTAGGAAAATACTTAAAGAATTTGCATGTTGTTTTAATTATAACCTCCTTAAGTTTATAGTTAGCTCATTCTTCTGTTCATAACTATTGCTTTCTGTTTTGGTTTAAAACAGTGGCCCAGACAGCCTTGGTTGTACAGAACGCATCTGTCATCCTCTGTGGTGTTATCCTGATGATTATCTTCTTGTTTAAGACACAACTGTTGACCTTATACCATGGATGGCTTCTTGTGAGTGCTTGAATTGTTTATAAAGAATCAACTTAGTGGGGAAAAAATAATTGAGACTGGAGAAAAGGTCTGATATATTTCTGGGAGCTAGAACTGGCGAATGATACTGAGCTAGCTGGGTAAACCAAACCTGATTGCTTTGTCTGGAATTGTGGAGTTTAGACTTGCTCTTGTCTGAAGTAGATTTGGGCCTTGTTTAATCTGAAGAATAACAAGTTAAATATATCTGGAAATGTAAAGTTGGTTGTAGAGGGTAGAAGAGGATATCTCCCTTGATGGTTTTCTCATGTTGTAACCCTTTGCCCCTGTTTCTCTAGACGGTGTGCTATATCCTGGTTATCACAATAGCAAATATTGCTAACTTGGCCAGCACTGCCACAGCGATCACAATTCAGAGGGACTGGATTGTTGTGGTTGCAGGGGAAGACAGAAGCAAACTGGCAGGTGAAATGTGTTGCTTTTTTTGATACCTTAAATGTCTTAATTTTCCAAGCTTGACTTTATAGACTAGAGTTTTACAGAGCTCAGTACATCTTTGAGTTCCAGATATTATGAGAAAGCACCAGGTAAAAAGGGCAGCCTTTGTTCTCCTCTTCCTTACTCAGGCCTATGCTCAGTGAGATTACAAGTGACTACTGTGATTACAGTTCAGTTAGACGTCCCTAATGGTGTGTTGTCCTTTTTTAGTCTACTGCAGCTTTGTCAGGAAAACTTTATTCTTGCTGAACAAATAAACATGCACCATACTCTTAAATAGCCAGTGTTTAATAGAAAAGCTATTTAACTTCCAGGCATGTAAAGCCGAGTGTTGCAATAGTTTATTTTTAGGTCCCTGGAATGAAACACAAAACTGCTGTGTAGCTGGGCTCCTCACATAGGAATCAAAGAGGTATGTGAGAATCAAGTTCAGAACAGCAAAGTAGGTGGATCAGGAAACAGCCAGTAGGAAGTGCTGTACCTGCCGATATGTCAAGTCCTGTAGTTCTCCAGCATTTGATTTCCAACTTGCATCTGTGAACATACCTCCTCAGTTGAAACTGAAAGCTCTCTGTTCTTTTGTCATCGGATACCCTTGCCATTAGATGACAGATTTATGGTTTTTTTTTTCTCTAGTAAATATTTTCCTTTTTTCTCCTTTCTTGTACAGTCACATGGCATTATTAGAAGAGACTGAATTCTCATTGAGATTCTACAGCGGCTTGATAGCCATGACACTACTTGAATGTGAGAGATTGTTTGGGCTCCTTCCCTGAGATGCATTAAACCTGACTCTTTTGCTATGGAGTGCTCCTAGCTGCAAGGCCATTTGTGCCAAGGGATGTATGACTCGTCCATAGCTTTGCTGCTGCTCTGATTCTAGTAGACAGTTTGGGAAGCTGGTATTTTTTTGTGATGTCCTTGAGCGGGCCATATGGGCTCTCAGTGCTCAGAGGAGACTTAAGCCTTCCCAGATAGAGGAACCGATACCCAAGTCCCAAGATATTTATATCTCACTAAAGTTTTATGTCTGACACTTGTGGAGTTCAGACTCATTCTGACTTGGACAGCACTTCAACTTCTGGGCTCTAGTTTTGTATAAAGCTGCCTAAATTGCCCATAACAATCAGTTTAGATGCTAGAGGCCTTTTAGGAATTTGGAATCCCTGTTGCAGATTTATTCTTGATACTTGTCTCCAATGAAGGAATCTTATTTCTCCATCTCATCTAAGAGGGGACTAGTTCCTTAGAGGCAAGGAAAATGTCTTGTTTTCACTTCCCACTGTACAAATTTTCCACCACATTCTTATATTTTGACTTTGCAGTGCCTTTTCCAGGTCATGTCTTTTACAGGGTTAACTCTGTGTATGAATCACAAAGAGAAAAAACAGCTCTCTGCAAAAGTTCTAATGATTCTCATTAACCTTTCTTCTTGTGTTCAATCTTATTCAGCAAATCCTCTCCCCAGTTATACTTGCTACGTATTTGATAAGGTACAGACCACACCTGCAGAGAACAGCTGCACAAGAAGCAGTCCTGCCTCAACTGCTGGTTCATCTCAGACACAATTGTATGACTAGTTCTGGTCTGTACTGAAAAAAATCAGGCAAGAGGTTACTCTGAATTCTCATGCAACTTAAACTAAACCCCAAAGCCCCACTGAACTAAGCACCTCACTTCAAAAGATCTATTCAAAGTTTCTCTTGTAGGCCAGATAGGGTTAGTCATGATGTAAGTTGGAGGCTATTGAAGTTTCTTTTAAAAAATAAACACAGTCATTGACTTTGTAGCAAATACTGTTGCTCATCTCTGCACTGTTACCTTTCCTCAAAGGGGAGCCTTAGTTGAGTAACTTAGTAGAATGGGAAACAGAAATGCCAAGGCAGTTTTTATTTTCAATGACTTGATTTTTTTTTGTTCACACCCAATTTTGTATTTCCCCTCAGTTGAAAAATTAGCCTTTCTATTAAAAGAGAAGCATGGTTCTTGTAATTTCTAAAGCCAAATAGTATGCAAGTATCTAACTTAATTCAGTTAACTATCAGTCTAATAGTTAACATGGAATTGACTTCAGACTCCAAATAGAATGATGAGGAGATTCTACACAGATTGGGAAGAGCAGCTTCACACACTGTTATACTGTTCCACTTGCCTACCCAAAGCTCAAGAGTTCTAAAATGATTCCTAAAGTGACACTAAAATGGGTTTGAGATGTACTTCTAAGCAGCCGAAGCCATGATATGCAAAACCATTGAGCATCTAGCAGCTAGAACAGTGGTGCCATGAACTGGAAACTTACAGGAACTCAGAGGGGATAATGACACTAAAGTGGGTGAGATGTATTCGTGCTAAGAATAGGCTGCTTGTTTTGACTGTAGACATGAAAATGTGGAGCAGAAAGGGGTGAGGACTTTGCTCACTAAGCTCTGACAGTGTCAGTAACTGCCTTCAACCATTGTGACTCAATAAGGAAATTTTAAAGCCATTTCAAAGGTCTGCTGCTATCACGTGGGTACTGTGGTCACCAGTTATTGGGAGCAAATGGAGGAGATTAAGAAATTCATGGTATGGTGTTGGGAGATAGTAGTTGTTAAAATTATCTTTACAAGAATGAATCTATGGCATGAGATACCTGTTGATGTCTGGAGTTGTCTGCTAGGTTCAAAGATAGGCTTAGGAGTCCATGGTGTCACTAGGATGGAAGGGTAATCTGACTTCATGACTAACAATTCTACCTGCAGGAGTATGCTTCCACTCTAAACCCAGCATGCTGAACCTGTAAGACCTCACACAGGCCAGACTGGCAGGAGTAGGGATTTGGCTTACACAAACACCTTGGTTGGTTGCAGTAACATGAAGGATGGAGCACTTTAAAGGTGCCTCTGACTAGCAGTTTGACTACTGTTCTGCTGGAACCACTTCCAGTTGGAGCGAAGCTTTGTAGCTTGATGTGTATACATGTGCAATCCTGAGTGATGTCAGTGAGTATTTCCTTTTGTGTGTTCAGCAATTGCTTCATGTCTTCAAATACTTTCTGACAGATATGAATGCCACAATAAGGAGGATTGATCAGTTGACCAATATCTTGGCCCCAATGGCAGTTGGTCAGATAATGACATTTGGCTCCCCGATGATTGGCTGTGGATTCATTTCTGGCTGGAACCTGATGTCAATGTGTGTGGAATATCTGCTGCTCTGGAAGGTTTATCAGAAAACCCCTACTCTGGCTCTCAAATCTGCCAAACTTGAAGAATCGGAACTGAAACAGCTGAATGTAAAGAAAGGTATTGGAAACACAAAATTGCTGTTCAAATTCATGGCATGTTTGCTCTACCAATTGAAGCACTGACTTCTGTCTTCTGTGGACACTGCTTTGAGGTTATGTGGCTTTCTGCTCACAGCATGGAGGTTTCAGGTTTTGGATACAAATAGAAAAGACTTGAAGTAACAATACTTTGAGGAATGACATAAAATACAGCCAAAGAATGAGTTATCTTCTCTCAATTCTTCAGAATAAGTCTACCCTGGTACTGAGGGCTGATCATGAGAATTACTCCTGTCCATCTACAGCAGAGTTAATAAACACCAGAGTGCCATGGCAGCTTACAAGCAGAACAGCCTGTGTAGGACTCTTTTCCTTGCTAACTTATTTCTAGTTATGCATAGCACTAAGAGGCTTTCTAGGAGGTTGTAGTGTAAGTGGTAATATTTCTAGTCTGGCATGCTCCAGTGAGTTCCACATGCTGCAGGAATTGTTGGAGGAAAAACAACCCTATTTGACCTTCTACTCTGCTTTATTGGCCAAGCTGAGTAACTGGGATTTTGCAGTGTAGGTGACTATGACCTTAAATTTATCTTACTATTACTTTAGTCTTACTATCAGAAGCAGACTTGTTGTGGAATACTTAATACGTGATTCTGGAGTGCAAAACATAAGGATTTTCCTATAGTTGTAGTAGCAATATGTGAATGTTGCTGAAAACTCATGCTGTGGGCTTCCAACTACAGCATATTGTGGTGTTTTCTTTTGAAGACAGATTAAAGGGAAACTAGGAATTCTTTATAAAGATAACTAGCAGTCGGTTCTTGGCTCAATATACAGTGAGATAGGAGGCCGCTGTTGAAAGCTGTGAAGAGATCTATCTGCTTGCCAGCCAGCAAATCCACGGTGGTAATAATAGTGGTCCAGTAAACTACTGGACTAGGCTAGAGGAGCAAGTTAAAGAGCATACAAGGCTCTACAGCTTTGGAACCTTTGAATGATGGAAGAAGTATTTAGCAAATGTTGCCATGTAGGAAGCACATCTTGGCTATTGCACGATTCTGGTTTCAGGAGAAGAGTTTCATCTTCAAAAGTTACAGAAATATTGATGTGCCTAACTTGCTGCATGTGGAGTTTGTTTCAAACTTGATAGTGTAAAAACATGCCTCAGGCAACCAGACATAGCTTATATCCATGTTACTGATATAAATGCTGCTATGGGATTTGAGGATTTTTGTTTGACCAGGGGAAGTGCCTTTCACTCATTAGAGTGAAAGTCCAATTATAGAAAAGCATGGTCTGAGGTTTCAGTGAAATCAAGCTGTGAAAGTTTTTGGCTTTGGTAGGCTTCAGCAAGCATCTTTGCCATGGTTCTCTTGCAGTGCCATGAGATACTAGTAGATCAGTTTATTCCCTAATTGCTGTGGTTAGTGCATTTAAACACAATGCTGTGTTAAAAATCCAACTGCCACTGGCATTTGTGAAGCAAGTAATTTCCTTATGGAAATAGAGCATTGAATCACAGGTTTATTGCAAAGAAGTGGAATATGCTTTCTCCTACCACACTTCAAGCAAGAGTTTAAATTGCTAGGGCTGAACTTTACTTGACCTTACAATATGGGTGGGATTTAAGGACACTTCAAAGCATTTTAAGTAATCAGTGGAAGGTTGATTGTAGAGTTTAACTGATGAAGTTCGGCTGCAGTGAACTTCCTAAGTGCAGGCAGTTGTCTTGCAGTTGCATGGTGCTTTCCAGGCAGAAGTGTATCTAATAGTTACATTTCTGTTTACAGAGAGTGACATGAAACCCTCTGAAGGAGTGCAGTTAATTGTTGAGAAAGATGTAAGTGGCTTTGAGCCCCAAGAGGAGAAGGAAATCGGCTGTGCTGCCCGGATTGCTGAACCTTTCATCACCTTCCGTGATGGATGGGTTGCGTACTACAACCAGCCAGTGTTCCTGGCAGGCATGGGCCTTGCATTTCTGTATATGACTGTTCTGGGCTTTGATTGTATCACTACAGGCTATGCATACACTCAGGGATTGAGTGGCTCTGTGCTCAGCCTCCTGATGGGTGCCTCGGCAGTCACTGGAATAATGGGAACAGTAGCCTTCACTTGGCTTCGTCGCAAGTGTGGCCTGATTCGCACAGGCCTGATTTCTGGAATTGCCCAATTTGCTTGCCTGATCTTATGTGCCATCTCTGTATTCATGCCTGGAAGTCCTATGGATTTGACTGTTTCTCCATTTGCTGACATCAGTGCCAGGCTGTTTGAAAGTGAACCATTACCTACTATAGCATCTCCAGAAGACAAGCCTGAAATGGTTTTTGCAACTGGAATGCCCAACTTGTTAAACGGGTCTACAACTCCTGCTAACAGCGATGCAGAGATGAGTCCTGAGCCTGTGCCTTTAATCTCTGTTAGTCTCCTGTTTGCAGGAGTCATTGCTGCTAGAGTTGGTAAGTATTAGGCCTCTGTCAAAATTGGATATGCTGCCTAAAATGACAGTGCCTGTCAACTAAATGCAAATGTAGTTTAGGATTGTAGGCTGTGGTTGAAATAAGGCTAAGTCACTGTACTTCACGCACAAAATGAAATTGTCTTGCAATAGTATCACCAGTGCAGACTGCAGTGCTAATTTCTTGCATGTCACATATCACTAACAGGAGATACTACCACATTTGGGGATCAATGCCACTTATGTTTTGGCATGCTCAGCTCTAAGTGGTCTTCAGTGGCCTGCAGAGGGGCTGTTTACAAAGGCATGGAGTGATAGGACAGGGGACAATGGTTTGAAATCAAAAGAGCAGACTCAGATAGGCTGTTAGGAACAGGTTCTTCACCATGAGAGTGGTTGAGCACTGCAACAGGTTGCCCAGAGAAGTCATTGAGGCCCTATCTCTGGAGATCTTCAAGGTCAGATTCAACAAGGCTCTCAGCCATCTCTAGAAGTCTGATGTCGTGGTGTTAGATTATGGGTTGCTTTCGATGATTTCAGATTTCTTCTAGCCTCAACGATTCTATAGTTAGCATGAATAAGGAACCGAGAGGCAAAACATTGATGCAATAAACCTGTTGAAGCAAGATATGTCGGGCTGAGCATATTATTTTGGGAAGTAGTAGTGAAGGGAAGTTGGGTTGCTCTGGACTATCAGTGTGAAATCTCTGGATCATCCTCTGTGGCTTTGAGTGTTTGGAAGTATGAATTGAATTGTGCCAGTAATGAAAGCCTACCGTGAGAAACCCAGTTGTGTAAATAACTCTTTTTTTCTTTCCATAGGCCTTTGGTCCTTTGATTTGACTGTCACACAGTTGCTCCAAGAAAATGTGGTGGAATCTGAAAGAGGCATCATAAATGGTGTCCAAAACTCCATGAATTACCTTCTTGATTTGCTGCACTTCATCATGGTCATCTTGGCCCCAAATCCTGAAGCTTTTGGTGTATTGGTGCTTATTTCTGTGTCTTTTGTGGCAATGGGCCACATCATGTACTTCAGATTTGCCCAGAAAACCTTAGGAAAACAACTTTTTGTTTGTTGCACTCCTGACCCCAAAGAAGTTGCTGACAGTTCACCACCTGGTAATACCTCTACTGTCTGAAAGGATTTGTTTCTCTTACTAACTTGCTACACAGATACCATAGTTAAAGACACATACTGCCTTTTGTGACCCTGTCAGAGGTGTTTCTCTAGAGTTGAATGCAAAATTTAGCTATTTGAGGAGCTAAAATGCATCTTACAGTGACCTTGTAAAAACAGTCCTCTACCAAACATGAACAACCTAGTTGGATCTTGGCAGGGGGTGTTTCAAAGGATCCCCATAGGTCACATGTCTCATACTTGGTCACAATACCAATGCTGGATCTCTGTTGCTGACCCCTCCAGCGATGCTGTTGAGTGGTCATACATAGCGAGTTTCTTCATGAATCCTGATCAGTTCTTGTGCTTGTGGAGCAAAGTGAGGGGGTGCTTTAGTTACTTCAGAATTATACAATATGTAGGTTTGTGCTGGTTCTCTCTCCCCCTCCCCCACCTTACCAGGAACCAGTTCTGTTGCTGTGTCTCCTCCAATTGGCATAAAAATCCTTCTTGGATTCCTGAAGCAGACTGAAGTTCCCATGTTTTCTCCAGATACCTTTTTAGCATTCTGTCTGGTTTGGATTAACTTTACAGAAACACCTTTGCAGTTGTTTTTTGCATGTTTGCTCACAATTTAGACAAGTGCTAGGTATAAAATATTGTATTACGCTTTTGGTGCACTTGGTGAAGTAAAATGTAGGCTCATTTTAGCAGAAGCAGCTGCTGCAACACTCTAAAGCATGGCTTTCTGTAATTGCAAACAACAGGTCTGCTCAGGTTTGATGTATAGCAGAAAGCATTATGGTTAGGAGTACTGGTGCAGAATGGTAAAATCCAGGCCGAACTTAGTTTTGCCTCAGAGTTCAGTCAGCTTTAGTTTTGAGTGCTATTTTTTCAGAACCTTTTAGCTTGCTGTTAAGCTGTTAGCATTCCAGGTTCAGGTGGATTACCTGCATGTATCAGCTTTACACAGGTGTGAACTTCTATGTTTTGTTCTAAAATGCTGCCGAAGCAACAAAACATTGGACTGTGTGGCCCTCTAAAGCAACATCAGAGCAGTGAAAAACAATACATCCCTTTGACTTTTTTCTAAGTACCTGCGTTTTGGTGTCTTTTCCCAGCATGTGCACTAACAGTGCTTCCACAGCCATTAGCTGCATCTGCACTTCTGTGGCAACTGCACCCTTTGCTTTCTCAGTAGAGTTGAACCCGGTGGTGTCCTGAGTTTCCCTGTGGCGTGATAGCATGACTTAGACACTTCTATCTTTGTAAAATACTTGCACAACAAGCAGTATGCAAAAACCGTATGTCAGCAACTTGGGTAAAGTATCCTCTAACTGCTAAGGGAGGTTACTTTTAGGTACTGTCCTTCATGACCATCTGTGTTGCCAGACTTCAATCCTGGAAAGTAAGTGTGAACTCCGTTGACATTAAAGGCGTTACCCCAGGGTTGAATCTGAGCCACTCATCCTGCAAATTGCAATGATTGCATTATCTATCAAACTAAACAAGAATGTAAAAACCTGTAGTGGCTTTTGTCTCAGACAGTGTTTTGTAAGGAGAGTGAAAGCAAATCAGTGGGAATCCAATGTACAACCAATGTTGCCCTCAGTATTTCAGTAACTGGATTGTAACCTTTTTTCTCCTTCAGTGGACCAAACCTGATTCTTACTGCTACATTACTGGAAGTTTCTCAGGGATGTTTTCACTAGGTTTGTAAGTGTTTATATTTTGACCAAGCTTTTGGGTTTTGTTTTGATATAATAAAGTAAATTAGAGTAGTTTTCAAATTTGATTTAATCCTGAGTCTCACTTAAGGAGAAGGGAATTTTCCCATCAGCAGAATTTGATAGTTGAAGACAAAAGAAGCTTACCTAGATGTGTAGAATAAGTATGCCCAAAGGATAGCCTGTTCAGTATGTGATAAGTACACTAAGAAATAAAATATCTCTGATTTCATAGAATGGTTTAGGTTGGAAGGGATCTCGAAGATGATCTAATTCCAACCCCACTGCCTTGCGCAGGGACACCTTCCACTAGACCAGGTTGCTCAAGGCCTCATTTGCCAAATATCCTTTTATATGTATCTAATCTAAATTGGGACCAGATGTTAGTATTGCTGAATATAACTAAAGGTAGCCCAAATGTCAGTGAATGCCTCAATACTGCACTTTGAAAATCTGAGTACCACTTTGTATGTTGGAGTCACTGACCATCAGGGAAACAAAGCTGAAAATGCAGCTGCTTCTAGGCTGGCTGAAACCTGCAGAACCCAGTCTGTCTAAAGATCAATGCTGTAGCACTAAGCATCCCAGAGAGGATGTATTCCTGAAGTCTAGAGAGCTCCAAAACCACAACAAATAGAGATGGGAGCATACCCTGTTCCCAAAGACTTGTCTAATTTGAGTTCAGTAGCAATTTTAGTCACAAATAGTTCCACTACATAGTGCAGCCTGGATCTCAAGACAAAAAGAGTGATGTTGGGAGGAGACTAGAGCTTTGTGTTTTGTACAGCTAATGTTGCTAGGATTAAGACACACAGCTGGAAGGCGAGATAATCCTTAAAGAAGTGGTTGCTAAGGAAGCTCTAAATTGGAAAACTCTGCTGCTTAAGCACAACCCCTTTGCATGTCAGTCTAAGATGTAGGCAGACACCTGTACTGATCATGCTTTGAAGCAATGTGAGGCCTGGAGTCTTACTTAGCAGGAGTTTCATTGAGTAAGCATTTTTGGCCTTGTATTTATTTATTTTTTTAAGTGTCCAGTTTGGATGAAAACTGCCCTTAAACTGTACGCACTAGAAGTCAACTGTACCAGAACAGCATATTTTATTACACAACCTTATGCTGGACGTAGTATTGATTTATGTATTACTATTGTTAAAGCTAATGAATAAATTTGCATAAAACTTGTCCTGCATTGTTCAGTTTGTGGACATCTTGCTATATACTGTGTTGAGCATAGAACCTGTAGATCATAGAATGGGTTCAGTTGGAAGGGACCACCAAAAGTCATCTGCAGTCAGCAGGGATATCCTCCACTAGATCAGGTTGCTCAGAGCCTTGTGTTGAGCCTGACCTTGAATATCTCCATGGATGGAGTCTCAACTACCTCCCTGGGCAACCTGTTGCAGTGTTCCACCACCCTCATGGTAAAGAACTTTGTTTCTAGCACCCACTCTAAATCTGGTCTTCTCTAATTTCAAACCTTTGGTTCTCACCCTATCACTGTGGACCTTTGCAAACAGTCCCTCTGCAGCCTTCTTGTAGCCTCCCTCACATAGCAGAAGGCTGCTATTAAGTTGTCTTGGAGCCTTCTGTTTTCCAGATTGGACAACCCCAGCTCTCAGCCTGTCCTTGTAGGGAGAGGTGTTCCAGTCCTCTGACCATCTTGATAGCTTTCCTCTGGACCTGTTCCATCACATCCATATCCTTTCTGTGTTGAGAGCTCCAGAGCTGAACACAGAACTCTAGATGATGTCTCAGCAGAGTAGAGTGGTGGAAATCACCCCTCTCAACCTGCTGGCTATGCTTCTTTTGATGCAGTCCATCATTACAGAAGACCTTCACCTAGGGTGGAAACAGGCACAAAGAGCAAACAAACAGCATTGAAGAAGCTGGAAAAACAGACCATAAAAAAAACATGTCAGCGCTTGAGTAAAGGAAAACAGTGAAACCATCAAGTGCTAAGTTGTGAAGTGCCTTCTTCACTCAAAGTGTTCTTTATCCATGGAGTATACTACACATTACCACCCACAAATGTTTTTCATTGACCTATGGGGGTGGATCAGCATAACTGCATTTTCAAGTCAATATTTTAACCATTTTCTTAGTTTGAGTGGCAGTGGAGATAAACATTCTGAAGAATGACAATGGTAATGTGACTTTAAACGGAGCTAGTAAAATGTCAGCCTTAAGAGGCACATCACTCATCCTGGTGATACCAAGTCTGACACATACCAACAAAGCCCCTAGTCATGGCTCATCACATTCTAATTCCCACATTAGAATTATTAATTCTTTTCATCATCTCAGGAGAGTAACATGCTAATAATGTAGCTGAGCAATCCATAAAGGCATTTTTCCAGGAAAGCCTCTAGTTAGAGGGAATCAGTTCAGGGAAATCCACCTGGATTAGCACAGAATCCTGTGGTCTGGAGTATTTAACTGTTTTTATTTTCAAAGGAGTTCTCTTAAACTGTCCACTGATAATATGGGGACTGAAAATTGACTCATTAAAGGGAAAAAAAAGACACAGTGACCTCAGTCCCTTCAAGTTAAACTGTTTTCTGTTTCCTTATGGGCAAAACTGCTCTTTCAGAAATTCTAGAAGAGTAAGTTCCTCTCCAGCTGTTCTAAAATACTGTAGTTACTGCTGTCTCTGCTTCAATGAGGTATGTGGTGTTTGTCCCAGGCTAGCAGAGCTAGCTCGTTTCCTTCGTAACTTGGCTGAGGGTTCGCTCAGTGGTGACTGCCAAGGATCACATCTCCTCCTTTCGTGGTGTTACACTCCTTTCCTGTTGGACAGAGGCTTCTTTCACAGCCTCTTACACAACTAGTTCTGCAAAGCAGTTATTCAAACTCTTCAATCAACAAAGGATGACTATTTGCGAGTAAGGCTTCATAAAGAATCCAGACATTAGCCAACAGAAATGAAAAGATAATTCCAGACTCACTTAAAATAACCATTTCTACTGCTTTTTAGTGTTAAAAGCTAGCAGATACTGTCTGCTGAGTCAGTGCCAAGTCACAGGCTCTTCCTAACTTGGAAGCAACTGACTACCAGCAAAGCTGCAGTAACTCAGAGTGAAGGTTGGTTGTTTCTTCGAGAGAAAAGTGCAGCTGATGGAATCTACAGCTTTTCTGATTCTAGCACGCTGGAGGTGACTGCTTTTTTTATCTGCCTCAAGACTGACCTGTTTTCAAGTCCTCTTGCCCTCTGTGCTCCCACATTCTTTTTTCCCTGTTTGTGAAGGTTGTGAACTGTTCGTAATAATTGCTGTACAACTGAAAGCTTTTTATTCCTGGAATAAGACTATGCCTGTAGCTTCTGCTTTAAAGAAGGTGGACTGTATTTTGCAACCCTGAAGGGCAGAAAGGGCCTGAACGAGGCTGTTTGCTTAAAGGTTTGCAAAGTGCATGGACAAAGTGCATCCTGTTGATTAATGCCTTTTCAAATACTTCAGCTTGTCCTTGTGTGGTTCTGTATTTCTTTCTAGTTAAACTTCATGGCATTTAGTCACAAGAGAAGCATGCAACCATATCCTTTCCACTCTTCTTCTAGGTATAGAGTGATGGAGCAATCTTGTTTTCCCACATACAGAGTTAAGAGTTCTTGATCTTTTCTAAATGCATGGGAAGTTACTTTGCTTATGTTCAGAAGATCTGATACTTCTTCTTTGGCAGAAAAAGAACATGCAATAGATGCTGCTGTTAGAAGTTAGAAGGAGGTATCTAAATGTAACCCAGTGGGAACAGAAATAAAGCCCCCCCAAACAGCAGAAGACTTGTTAAAGCTGTCTAGACTGATTCAGAAAACACACCTACTTTGTTCCTGGTGAGCCATCATCCACATCAGGGAAAGAAAGCATACCTGAAAGTAAGTCCTTCCTCAGGCAGCAGGACTAACAAAGTGTGTTTTTTCTCTATCTATGTGTCCTTAGTTCCTGTGCACCCACAGCTGCAGTAACTGTAGCTCCGACCCTTGCATTGTGTCATCCTGACTCCTTCACAAGTGCTCCTCTCTCCCGTGTTCTATCAAAAGAGCAAAGTAGAGCACATGCCCTGCCTGATCCTCTGGGCTAATGTGTGTGCAGAGGGCCCAGGAGTGCTGAGGGGCTGATAAGGCAGCAGCCAGGACAAACAGCAACATGAGGCTCATGCTGGTGCTAGCAGCTTGCACCTCAGAATCACAAAATGCTTTGGGTTGGAGAGGACCCTAAAGATTGTCTAGTTCAAATCCCCTTTCCATGGACAGGGACACCTCCTACTGGAATAAGTTGTTCAAGGCCACATCCAACCCAGCTTTGAACACTTCCAGTGTTGAAGCCTCCACAGCTTCTCAAAGCAACCTGTTCCAGTGCCTCACCACCCTCATGGGGAAGAATTTCTTTGTAAGGTCAAATCTACATTGAGCCTCTTCTAGTTTGAAGCCATTACCCTTTGTCATTTCACTACATGCCTTAGTAAAATGTCCTTCTTTAGCTGTCCTATGGGCCTGTCTTCTAGAAAGGAAATAGTACTTTACCATGAGGGTATTGGAACACTGCAGCAGGTTGGCCAGGGAGGTAGTTGAGGCTCCATCCCTGGAGATATTAAAGATGAGGCTCCACAGGGTTCTGGTCAACCTGAACTAGTTGAGGATGCCCCTGCTTACTGCAGAGGGGGTTGGGCTAGATGACATTTGGAAGTCCTTTGCAACCCAGACCATTCTGTGATGCTAGATCTGTCTGCCCAGGGCCACATCAAGTCTGACCTTGAGTGTCTCCAGGGATAGGACCTCAACCACATCTCTGGGCAACCTGTTCCAGTATTTCCACCCTCATTGTGAAGAACTTCCTCCTGATGTCCAACCTAAATCTGTCTACTCTGCTCCAGCTTCAAACTATTGCCCCTCATCCTGTCACCACAGGCTCTTCTAAACAGTTCCTCAGCCTTCCTGTAGGTCCCCTTTAGATATTGAAACATAGCTCTAAGGTCTCCCTGGAGCCTTCTTTTCTCCAGGCTGAACAGCCCCAGCTCTCCCAGCTTGTGTAGGAGAGATCCTCCAGCCTTCTGATCATCTTTGTGGCTTCTCCTGGTCTCTCTTGTGTTGGGATTTTCATAGCTAAACGCAGCACTGCCAAGTGAGGTCTCAGCAGAGCAGAGTGGCAGATCCACCTCCCTCCCTCTGGTGGCCACACTGCTTTTGATGCAGCTCAGACTGCCATTGGCCTTCTGGGCTGCAAATGCACGTTGCTGGCTCATGTCCAGCTTTTCTTCCACCAGCAGCCCCAAGTCCTCTCCTGCAGGGCTGCTCTCAACCTCATCATCCCCCAGCCTGCAGTGGTCCCGAGGTGTTGCAGACAGTGGCTGTGTCTGTTCTCTTTGACCAATGTCTTGGTGTTTGCTGCCTCTGGATTGACTGTTAGAGGCCGTTTACAGGACTGCTGAAGCAGCCAGGCACCTTTTGTAGGAATGGAAGCTTTTTCCCCAGGTCCTGCCAGAACTCCACAATGTGCCACAGTCAGATTTCATAGAGCAGGAATGCAGCAGATCTTGAGAAGGGCACTGCTGAAGACAGACATCAAAATGATCATCAGTGTGACAATCCAACTTATGCTTGGAAAATATAAGTAAAGCAACTTCAGCACCTTTTCACCTCGGGATCTTTTTTTACATCAGACTCCTAAAGTTGAAGCAAATGCACATTCCTCATACTGACATTTCAGTACAGTTCAAACTATTTCAGCTATTTTACCTTGAACTAAAGGACTCCTATTGATACCTCTTGAGTAATGTTTGTGTTGTTTCAGCAAAGAATCTTCTCTAACCAAATACAACATACTGAATTTTTTAGCATGGCAGTTGGGAATGTTGCCTTTTCACTCAAGTTATGGCTGTGAAGATGATGAAGGGGCTGGAGCACTGTCCTATGAGGAGAGGCCGAGGGACCTGGGGCTTTTTGGTCCGGTGAAGAGAAGACTTAGGGGGGATCTAATGAATGTATATAAATATCTGAGGGCTGGGAGTCAAGAGGGAGGGGACAAACTCTTCTCAGTTGTGTCCTGTGATAGGAGAAGGGGTAATGGATATAAACTATAGCACAGAAAGTTCCACCTCAACATGAGGAAGGACTTTACTGTAAGGGTGACAGAGCACTGGCACAGGATCCCCAGAGAGATTGTGGAGCCTCCTCTGGAGACTTTCAAGACCCATCTGCATGCATTCCTGTGTGACCTGCACTAGATTCTATGATCCTGCTCTGGCAGGGTGGTTGGACTTGATGATCTCTGGAGGTCCCTTCCAACCCCTAACATCTTGTGAGCCTGTGATCTTGCGATCAAGCTCTTTTGGCACAGCAGTACATATATTCCTGCCTGCATTTAAGAGACTGGCCAAGCTGTTCTCCAAAATGCTCTCATGTCATAATCCTGTGCAGAGCCTGCATTGTATGCATACACCTCCTACACATTCTGCTTCTTTGAGCTCTTTGGAGCTGTCTGTAGCCTGCTGGTTTCAGTAAGAGCTTCAGACCTTAACTTGGAGAACCTGGACAGTGTGTTTTCAGGAGCTGCTTCTAGAAAGACATATTTTTGTTCTAAGATTGTTGAAAAGGTAAATTCCTATATTTCTGGGAGCTTCCTTTTCCTGACTGACCACATTAGACATAAAAACTGACAGGGAGTTATAAAAATATGTGGTCTGTCCAGCTGAGAAAGAGGGAGGAGGAGTTGTCCATGTGAGAAATATTTGTTCAGCTGCTACTAGAATAAGGGCAGTCAAAGTTACTGTTTGCAGTGTGAAGTGTGCTGCAGTGCATTTATCTTCTAAAGATAACAAAACAAGATAAAGGATCCATTCTTTGGGACAGCTTTGACAGAAGTTTCAAAGGAATGAAAACTACTTGTTTGAAATTGTAGGAGCTTTTTATTTTCTTGTTTGCTTGACTGCAAGTACTCTTTCCTGTAGCGACCTTAGCATTGCTCATCCATTCCCCCAAAGAGCAAGCTGTGACACAGCCAGGGACCAAAAAACATTAAACAGTCTGTGGGAGCTGCAGAGATTCTGTGGTGGATGTATGAGCAGAACCCTCCCCAAATTTCAGTAGCATGACCTCAGGGTAACAGTGGACCAAGTGGATAGTATCAGGAGCAGACAGTGTGGTGGATTAGGAGCTGGTTACAAGACAGAGTTCAGAGAGTGGTGATCAATGGAGAGCTGTAACCATTGGAGTCTCCCAGAGAATCAGTGCTGGATCTGGTGCTGTTCAACATCTTCATCAATGACATTGATGAGGGGACAGAGAGACAGAGTCTGCTCAGCAAGTTTGCTGATGACACAAACCGAGAGGCTTGGCTGATACAGCTGAAGGCTGTGTGGCCATCCAGTGAGACCTGGACAGATTGGAGAGCTGGGCACAGAGGAACCAAATGAGGTTCAACAAGGACAAGTGCAGAGTCCTGCACCTGGGGAGGAATTACAAACTGCACCAGGGCAGGCTGGGAGGTGATCTGCTGGAGAGCAGCCCTGTGGAGAGGGACCTGGGAGTGCTGGTGGATAACAAGTTATCCATGGGGCAGCAATGTGCCCTGGTAGCCAAGAAGGCCAATGGGATCTTGGGGTGCATTAAGCAGAACATGTCTAGCAGATCAAGGGAGGTTCTCCTCCCCCTCTATTCTGCCCTGGTGAGACCTCATCTTGAGTAGTGTGTTGAGTTTGGGCTCCCCAGTTTAAGAGGGACAGGGATCTGCTGGAGAGGGTCCAGCAGAGGGATTGTAGGATGATTAGGGGACTGGAGCACTGCCTGATGAGGAGAGGCTGAGGGACCTGGGGCTGTCTAGTCCAGAGAAGAGAAGACTGAGAGGGGATTTAATAAATGTCTATAAATATCTGAGGACTGGGGGTCAGGAGTGAGGGGACAGGCTCTGCTCACTTGCCCTCTGTGATAGGACAAGGAGCAATGGATGTAAGTTGCAGCACAGGAGGTTCCACCTCAACACAAGGGGGATCTTCTTTACTGTAAGGGTCACAGAGCACTGGACCCAGCTTCCCAGAGAGGTTGTGGAGTTTTCTTCTCTGGAGACTTTCAAAATCCATCTGGGCAATCTGTTCTAGGTGAACCTGTTTTAGTAGGGCCTCTCATCCTATCACTGCAGGTCTTTGCAAACAGTCCCTCTGCAGCCTTCTTATAGGCCCCTTCAGGTACTGGATGGTTGTTTTTAGGTCTGCCTGGCACCTTCTCCAGGCTGAACAACCACAGCTCCCTCAACCTGTCCTTGTAAGCACAGCTTCTGCACCCACCTGACCATCTTTGTGGCCCTCCCCTGGACCTGCTCTGTCAGGTCCATGTCCTTCTTGTGTTGAGGGCTGCAGAGCTGGATGCAGTACTCCAGGTGAGTTCTTACCAGAGGAGAGTGGCAGAATCCCCTCTCTCGATCTGCTGGCCACACTGCTTTTGACAAATCCTTAGGTGTGGCATGCCTCCACAGATTATTCTTGCCCAGTTCTGCTTCGCTGACCAAGACCATATTGTCAGAAACAAAGTGGTAACTTGGCTGATTTACTTGGGTTATTAACAGAGGTTACCCATTCAAGTTCATGGCTGTAGAGGAACACAGAGTTTTGTGTTATCTGCTTGGCTGTGGTAAAGTCTAAATGTGGTCTTATCGAAATGGAACAGAGCAAACAGAAGAGACCCAAGCTGGGAGCTGGATGTTCAGCAGAAAGCTGAACTTCAGCCTGATTTTGTACTTCTTTCCCACAGTACATCTGCTGTCCAGCTGGCTCACAGAGGACATAGGTTAGGTGAGTATCACGGCATGGAGACAGGAGTGCTTGAAGATCATATTGGTAAGCTCAGCGCTTCCTGGCAATTGTAAGGCCTCTTAAATGTGATAAAGGAACTGAAGTACAGATCAGCGTTCTCCTCACTCCTAGCCATGTACATATCCCCACCCCAGGGCTCCCAAGCATGGACGTTGCACCTGTGGGTTGAAGATAGGTGCTGATTTGTGGGTCTGTACATTTCCCATGCATCACCTATTTGCTGAAGATAATTTTGTATTTGCTGACCTAGCTGACACCGTTTGACACAACCCAGTCAGTGGTACTTCAGCAGGGTTATCAGTGCTTTTCATGCTCTGTCAGGAGGACAGAGCCAGGCTCTTCCCAGTGATGTCTTATGGACACAGGGCAACGGGTGCAAGCTGTAGCAGAGGAGGTTGCACATGAACAGAAGGAAAAACTTTTTCACTGTGAGGGTGACAGAGCCCTGGAACAGGCTGCCCAGAGAGGTTGTGGAGTCTCCTTCTCTGGACGCATTCAAAGTCCCCCTGGATGAATTCCTGAAAAGGGTTTAGGGGGTGGTGGGGGATGAGAAACTGAACATAGCTGCCAATGGCATTCTGGGCTACATCAAAAGAAGGGGGGCCAGCAGGGTGAGAGAGGTGATTCTCCCACTCTGCTCCAGAGAAACCTTATAGCAGCATTTCAGTATCTGAAGGGGACCTACAAGAAGGCTAGAGAGGGACTGCTTAGAAAGGCTTGCAGTGATAGAACAAGGGGCAAAGGTTTGAAACTGGAGAGGACAGATTTAGGTTGGACATAAGGAAAAAAAATCTTCATGATGAGAGTGGTGAAATAGTAGAACAGGCTGTCCAGAGATATGATGGAGGCCCCATCCCTGGAGACATCGAGGTGAAACTTGATGTGGCCCTGAGCAGGTGTCCCTGCTGACACACCTCCAAGATGACCTTCGAGGGCCCGTTACAACCTGGTGCATTCTGTGATTCAATGATTCTAAGGTTAATTAATACAGGTCATTTGTGTCTTAGGCTTTCTGAACTCTGATAGCCTCAGCCATTTACTGTTGAAATGTAAAATTTAAAGTAGGACCAAGAAGCAAAACCTCTGTGTGGATTTCAGGAAAAAGACAGGCAGAGCCCAAGAGGAATTACCAATTACAGCTCTGCTGAAGAGTTCAGTGAGTTACTCATGAACTTGCAAGACATAGATAGCACAAAGGTAACTGTTTGTCGTGTGTTGAGGGTTCTTTCTCCACAGGGGGGATGTATAGCACACAGTCCCTGTAATCCCCTAGGCAGTGTGCATCTGGCAGATTGCCTAAGGCATCGTCTCTTCAGCAGACCTCATCTGTCCTACCCACCACAACTGCGTGTTCTGTAAAGAAAACTCTGGAAATTCTGTGGATGGCACCGAGCTGTGTGATGTGGTTTACAGGCTGGAAGGAAGGGATGACTTTCAGAGAGACTTGGGCAGGCTTGAGAGTTAGGCCCAAGCCAACCCCATGAAGTTCAACAAGGCCAAGTGCAAGGTGCCACATCTAGGTTGGGGCAATCGCAAGTACAAATATAGGCTGGGCAAGAAGTTGCTCAAGAGCAGTCTCAAGGAGAAGGACTTGGAGATGTCGGTTTGTAAAGGGTTAAGCCTCCTGGAAGAGTGGTCTTGACCCTGACCCCAGGTCCTCCTTCGTCCTCCCCGGGGGTGGGCTTTAACCTTACTCCGGGTGCAGTGCTTGGCCCACTCCCACTTCCTGTCCAGCCCCCTTACAACAGAGGCACTGCCTGTTGTGCCCTCTCTTGCCCTGCCTCCCTGCCTGCCAGCACCACCCCCTGCTCCTGCTGCTCCGTGTCTTACCGTGTGGCCATCAGTCCCCGAGGTGGATGAACCCACTGCCATCAATATGATTGTATATGTTTATATTGTATCTTGTTTTCCCTTACCTCTGTGTAACTCCCCTACCTCAAATACCTTTTATTTGTTGTCAGTTTTTCTCTTTTAACTGCCAAATCGCAGTGAGACTGTTTATTTGGGTCTGCTTTACCTTTTCCTCTCTACATCTAGTTCCTTTTCTTTGACAAAACAAAGGGGGAAGAGGGAAAGTCATCCTATAAATTGTTATTGGTTCTGTTAACTGCATTTGAGTCTCTGGGAAATTTAAACTAGAACTGAGACACAGTTGATGGAAAACTCAATGAGCCAGCAATGGTCACTGCAGCCCAGAAGGCAGCTGTGTGCTGGGCTGCATTAAAAGCAGTGAGAGCAGCAGCACAGAGAGGAGATTCTGCCACTCTGCTCTGCTCTCCTGAGACCATACCTGCAATACTGCATCCAGTTCTGGGGCACCCAGTGTAAGAGGGACATGGAACTGTTGGAGTGGGTCCAGAGGAGGCCATGAAGTTAATGAGAGTGCTGTAGAACCTCTTCTGTGGAAACAGGCTCAGGGAGCTGGGACTGTTCACAGCCTGGAGAAGAGAAGGCTCAGAGGAGGCCTAATAGCAGCCTTCCAGTGCCTGAAGGGGGCCTACAAGAAAGGTGGGAAGGAACTTTTCACAAGGCCTTTCCATGGAGACCATTGAGCTGAGCCCATGCTTCCTGCCTAGAGATTAAGTTACTTTTCAAAGATGGGTTTTATTTGCCAGAAAAATGACATGGTTATGTGTAAGTCACAGGCAAAATGTAAAAGCTGTAACTTCACATGGCTGCATCCCACCAGATGTTTTTGTTACACCCCCGCCCCGTGTAATAAACAGTGCAGGAGAACATTTCATTAGGATTACAGGATCACAGGATGTCAAGGGTCAGAAGGGACCCAAAGAGATCATCGAGTCCAGCCCCCCTGCCAGAGCAGGACCATATAATCTAGCTCAGGTCACACAGGAACACATCCAGACAGGCCTTGAAAGTCTCCAGAGGAGGCGACTCCACAACCTCTCTGGAGACCCTGTTCCAGTGCTCTGTCACCCTTCCAGGCAAGAAGTTCCTCCTTGTGTTGAGGTGAAACCTCCTGTGCTGCAGCTTACATCCATTGCTCCTTGTCCTATCACAGGGAGCGAGTGAGCAGAGCCTGTCCCCCCACTCCTGACCCCCAGCCCTCAGATGTTTATAAACATTTATTAAATCCCCTCTCAGTCTTCTCTTCTCTGGACTAAACAGCCCCAGGTCCCTCAGCTTCTCCTCATCAGGCAGTGCTCCAGTCCCCTAATCATCCTACAAGCCCTCTGCTGGACCCTCTCCAGCAGATCCCTGTCCCTCTTAAACTGGGGAGCCCAAAACTGAATGCAATACTTGAATGGTTTGTCAAACTCTTGTTGATACCCAAACTCTTGTATAAAGGTTACAGGGCAGGTGGTTAAAGGATAATATAGTTTTGGCCCTTCTAAAGAGCATTAAGGTGTTTTAAATAGTCAGATGTTACATGCTTGGCAATCAGGCAGCATGGAGAGCTCAGGTTAACCAGAGGGTTGAGAAGCAACACTCCCAGAGTGAGCTGAGAAAACTGCAATAGTATTTCTTCCCTTGGTAGGCTTCTCCCTGCAATCTCTCAGTGCCAGTCTCCTGGGCAGCTGTAATGTGGGGAGGCCTGTGTATGTGGTCTATCTGGACTTCAGCAAGGCCTTTGACACTGTCCCCCACAGCAAACTGCTGGCTAAGCTGTCAGCCCACGGCTTGGATGGTAACACTCTGTGCTGGGTGAGGAACTGGCTGGAGGGCCGAGCCCAGAGAGTGGTGGTGAATGGTGCCACATCCAGCTGGCGGCTGTCACTAGTGGTGTCCCTCAGGGATCAGTGCTGGGCCCCATCCTCTTTAACATCTTCATAGATG